>JBBMKE010342536.1:0-13269 GCA_037834125.1 Lippia alba | reverse complement strand
TGTTCATGTGCACAATTAATTCATAGCACCACAATTAAACACTTAGCAAGGTGTATATGCAATTCTTGTAACAAATTTACATCACTCAAGTAACCGAAGATGCATATAGGGACAATTTTATACATATTAACATCAAATAATAAGTTACAAACAAGCTCGGAGATGAAAAAGTACGAGAAAAATGGGATAAAACTCAAGAGGAGGTTCCAAGCGAAAATAGGCCAAATCTGACAGTTTTTCTAAACTGCACAAGCTGTAGAAAAAGAGTTATAACTTGAGTTTAAGAATTTGAAATTCAGTTTTGTTTGTTGGGTTTGAAACTAGACTCATAGGGCTTTCCGAAAATATATAGCACAAATCATGGTTCAAAGTGAGGAGGAAATGGCATAAGCCCGAAGTTGGGTGAATGCAGATTCTCGAGGAAGTGGCGACACCAAAAATAATTGATTAGATCTCCCAAACTAGAAAAGATATTGAGTTTATTCTAATTGGATAATGTTCTAGACTTCAAGATGTTTCTGTGGTTAAAATTTCAGCTCAATTGGAGTTCGGACGAAGATACACGAAGCAAAACAAAATCGGGCAGAAAACAGGGCGAAATCCACGGCCGTGGAAAAAACAAAGGCAAAATTTCTACGGGCGTGGGAAAATGACCAAAATGAGGCAGTAGCTTCCGGCTAGATCCACGGCCGTGGGAAAAACAAGGTCCAAAATCCACGGCCGTGGGAACCTCCAGACCCCAAAAACAACCCGAAACAAGTTTCAATCGGCCAAGGCAAGATCAATGCATGCATAAACATTCCAAAATCAATTCAAACATGTTCATGAAGCTATAAACTCATGCATTATCATATCATGGCATTGAGGGGCTTTCAAGAAACGAGAATTATGCTCAAACGTTCAAAGAATCATACAAAGGGGTCATATACGTTCAAGTAGAGCAAGTTGGCATAAATGAAGGCGTATTGACTTAAATATTCACATTCTTGGCACAAGAGTTCATATGCACACATCAAACTTCAATAATCTCACAATTATCAAATAAGGGGAGGAAGGAAAACAAGGATTCAAGGGACAAAACGACTCTAAAACCTTCACTCATGCTAAGAATCAATCAATTAGCATACATCTTGCACAAATTGAGCATCAAGCCACATAATCAAGCACTCCCCTAATTAATCACTTCTCATACACAAAGGCAAGAACAACCCCAATCAAAGTCTAGCCACGAACTTCAATCATAACTCAAGAATTGGCATCAAGAATCATCAAAGGTGCACATAAGAGCAAGGAAAGACATAGAAGTGCAATACCACCAAGTTCACCCAAAAACCTCAAAGAGCAATAATGGCAAATCATTCCCTAGCCAACTACCATGCAATTAAAGCCTCTAGAATCATAGATATGCACCCAAGGAACAAGGAAGAAGCAATAAATTCCATCAACACTCATGTTATCATAAGATTTCACATAAGGCCCCCAAACCCTTACTATTCACCTCTTCTCCCAACATGCAATTCCCATGGATGATGCTTGCAATAATTATCATGAAAGATGAACAAGGATGCAATGAGTTGATTCATGTATTTACCTTGAAGATTTATGCAAGAAAATGGGGTGATCTTGAGCTTGGAGGTCACAACAATGGTGGAAAATGGAGGGAAGCCTTTCTTCTTCCTTTCTTTCTTCTTTTCTCCAAAAATGTTAAGTGTGGGGGTTGAGAGAGAGGGGGTGCCGGTTGGTGGCTGAAAAGGGGAGGAGAGAGGGTCTCCAAGTGGGGTATAGGGTAAAGGGTAGGTCACTAGGGTTGTAGTTTAGGCTCGTGTACGTTGGTGGCTAAATTTTGGTCGTTTAAGGCGTATGAGGCTTGTTTCGGGTAAAATGAATGCCACATAAAATCCAAATAATTTCAAGAACTCATGCTATTAATTAAAATACGCACATTTGTCATATTATCAAATTTCATGAGATTCCAAATTACATACGCGAAGAAAAAGATACGCGATTAAATCATTTGAGCACACGTAACACATTCGATAAATTAATTCAATCAATTCATTTATTCACGTAAATCATTTAAGTCATGTTGTCAAGTATTCCAAAATAATGACAAATTAAATCACATAATAACGTAATTAAATGAATTAAAATGCACAATTAATAACACTTAAACAAACCTAAGCCACCGAAAGATCGGGGCGTCACAATTTGTACTTTATTAGCTACTGAAATGACTAAAATACCCTTTCTCTAATAGATCTAAAATCTGTTTTTTGTTTTCTAATATATTCTACTTCTAAAAAACTTGAAAATCCTAACTTTTTTAACTCGCTTTTGTGTGCCGATGTCCAACGATACATAGCCCAGTGTGTGACGTGTCAATCAATGAAGTTCTCCACTTTGCATCCTTCGAGATTATTGCAGCCGTTATCTATCCTGGGGCGTGTGTGCGAGGATGTTAGCATGGACTTCATTATCGGCCTTCCGGTGTCTCGGGGTTTTCGGTGATCATGGTTGTTGTGGATCGTTTGAGTAAATATGCACATTTCGGTGCTCTTCCTGCGGATTTTGATGCGCACCGCGTGGCATATTTGTTCACGGAAATGGTGGTTAAACTTCATGGAATTCCTACTTCGATTGTTTCTGATCGTGACCCGATCTTCACGAGTAAATTTGGGACTGCGTTGCATACTTTGAGCGGTACGACCCTCAAGCTTAGTTCGGCCTTTCATCCTCAAACGGATGGTCAGACGGAGTGGTAAATCGGGTGTTTGAACAATATTTGCGTTCATTTTGCCATGATCGCCCCGACTCGTTGGACGGTGATGTTACCTTGGGCGGAATATTCATTAAACACTAGTTATAATTCTAGTATTGGCATGACGCTTTTTCAGGAGGTTTGCGGACGTTCCCCGCCGAATTTGTTGCCTTACCGGCCCGGCGAGAGCAAGCTGCCGACGGTGGACGACATACTTGCTGAAAGAGATGAATTATTGTAACGTTTGAAGCGAAATTTAGCTGCGGCCCAGCTGCGTATGAAGGGTTTTGCCGATGCAAAGAGAAGGGAGGTTGAATTTCAAGCGGGTGAAATGGTCTTATTGAAACTTCAGCCTTATCGCCAGCATTCGGTAGTCCGTCGGCATTCTCAAAAGTTGGCTAGAAGGTATTGTGGACCGTATGAGGTTTTGGAGCGTATCGGTCCAGTAGCTTATAGGTTGAGGTTGCAGGAATCGTCCCGGGAGCATCCGGTTTTTTACGTTTCCTTGCTGTGCAAATTTAAAGGGGTGGAGTCGAATGGTGAAGTGGTAGACTTACTGGATGATCTTTTAAGTGGTCGGGTTCTTTCTCGACCGGTTGCCGTGCATGAGGTTCGCCGCGTTTTGAGAAATGGACGTCTTGAGGAGCAATGGCTTGTGCGTTGGTCGGATGGGTCGGCTCCATGATGCTACTTTGGGAGCCTGCGTCGCTTATTCGTCGTAATTTCACTTCGTTGCACCTTGAGGACAAGGTGATTCCTAATGGGACGGGGAGTGATACTGTTATGGCTGAGGAAGACGAAGGGAGCAGTGAGCAGGCGGATTTGGTGGCGCCAGTGCAGGTTGAAGATGCAGATACTCGGGGGAGAAGTAGCAGGCGCCGGATTAAGCCTGCGTGGCAGGCGGATTACGCCATGGCTTAAGCTATTGAACTTATTTCATTATTTCAGTTTCTGATCATTAGTTTCCCTTTCTAGTTGTTAGTTATTTCCGTTATTTCTTATGACTTGGGTATTTACGTTTTGCTTAGCAGGCCCAGTTTGGGGGGTATTTAGATATATTGGTTTGTGAACATTATTTTCGGTATTGAGAATTAAGAAGTCTTCTTTTACCCTAATTCCTCTCTTCTTCGTCTCCATCATTCTCCCACCGGCGGATCTTTGCCGGATTATTTCACGAGCTTGAGACCACTCTAATATCTCTTGATCGAAATCCTTATCACGGTGGCCGCTGCGCAATTGGGGTGTCGGTAGGAGAAAGATGGAGTAAGAGGTGGCGGAGTACAAATCTCCCTCTCATTAGTTATTTTAGGATAAAAAATGTTGTTGTCGTCAAAAAAAGGATAAAAATGTTGTTTATTCTACATTTTTTTTTTCAGAATGAGTCAATTCAATAAGATATTTTAATTTAGTGTTTTTCTTAGATGTTTTAATTTAGTTAACTAAAAGTAAATTAAACAAGATCAGATTCTTGAATTGACTTGATTCTATTCATAAATGTAATTGTTATAATCATAATTAGGGCTTCATAATGAAGAAAAAGAGAAAAGAAAGAAGAAGAAGAAGAAAACGATCATCAGATTTCAATAATTAACCCTGGAAAATGAGGTATGTAGAGGGGCCTATGAGCCAAATTCGATTACATTCTTGGAAAGGAGGTTCTTAATTTGAACTCCAAAGGGAAAGGAGGTAATTCATTTCTTGGAGGATGCCAATGATGAATTCTGGAATAATAGCTCTGATTTGTCTATCACGTGAGGTTTCGAGATAAAGGACGTCTTGGGTGATGTGAGCGTTCTCCAGGTATTATCATGAGGAGCAAAGCCAAGCACTTGCATCTAATGTTTATGGTATATTGACGGCGGCTTTGTGGGATATTGGTAGCTGCTGTTGTTTACGCTCCTTGTGGTTTTTGGATACGGTGAGTGTGTTGGTGATGATATTCTTGAAAAAATATTTCGAGGAATAACGTTTACTTGTGAATTTTGAGATATATTGTTGAGGGGATTCAACTCGCTTTTCTTAGGGGATTTCCCTCGAAATTCACTCTTCGTTTGTTTAAGTAAATTTACATAAAATAAAATAAGAAAAAAAATGGATTACAAGTGGTAAGCATATTAATTTATTAACATATTAATTTTTTATTAACACATTAATTGTCTTTTAATTTATTAAATATCTTTGAAATTTTAAACTATTATTTAACTAGTTACAAACCTGTGCCAAGAATAATAAAAAATCAATTAAAATATATTATTAAAATAATAATTGTAATCAAAATTTTATATAAAATATTTAAACAACATTGATGGTGTCTGAATTGGTAAGGAGAGAATTAACACCAAACAATTTCTATTTATGTGAGAGGGAAGACCATCATATGCAATGAGCCTTAGGAACTGGGTTCCCAAACGAGCATGGATTCTACCAGTTAGGGTAACGCCCAAAGAGATAAGTGAAGATGAAGTTGCTAGAGCTTGATTATGCAGCAATGGGGTTCCAGTTCAGTGAAGGTGCGTGTGCCTTGATGAAGAAGAAAAAGCTTGAGGAAAATGTGTGGATTTCTTCTATTTACAGTTTAAGGGCGAGGGTCCTTTTGTAATTCAGGTTATGTGGTCCTGAAGTAATGTCGCCTTAGATGTGTGGCAGCGTGCGAGGGCATGAGAGTGATGTCTCTAAATTATTTCCTAATTGTAGGCGGTTACATGTGTCAGTGGAGAGTGTGTGTGTCAGCGGCAGTTATGGACACTTTCCTCGAGTGTGGAGATATCTTTGCGCAAGATTTCGAGCGTCCTGATGCTCCCTTGGGGGTGGTGGCGAGAATATCGAGCTAAAGAGCAGGCGACCATTATTATGAGGGTAACAACTCGAGTAATAAGCGATCCTAGCGGGCATTGGAGATGGTTGAAAATAGGCAGGCTGTGATACATCCGCGAGCCTGTTTCCCGAGCAATAGAGCTTTGCCTTGATCTAGTATCAGTGGAAAGCCCTTGTGATCATGACACGGGTATAGTTCAGATCCAAGCATAATTTAGTCCCATCATTTTGCCCCCCAAATTCTGTAGTGAGGCCCGAGTTCACTGTAGAATTTCAGAAAGTCCTTAATTCTTTCCAGGAATGTGAAAGGGCTTGACTTTTCCAACTGGAAATGATACCGAGCATCCCAACAGCGGACACCTAGTGCGAAGCATTAAATGTTGTCTTGTCGTTCAGACCCTTGCTTGCAGTCGTATCAAATATTGTATGGAGGCGTGGGCACGTCACCCAGGGGAAGTGGCGCGTGAACATTGGAGAACGTGGGGCGGTTACCAAAAGTGGTGTGGTTATCCAGGCAGGAAATGATTGTGTTTGAAATTAATATCAATCATACGTGACCTGATCCCATATAAATAGGGATTTGAAAATCTGGAAAGCCTTTTACGCTTTCAAACTTTCTTGCTAACATAAGAATTCTCCTTGCAGCTGTGCGAATTCCGGCAACACTTTCGATGAACCATTCCTTCACTTCTAAAAAAGGTAATTTCTCGTAGTTATCTAATTTTGACTTTAGATTTAGGTCGAATGGACCATGAAGACAGCGTGTATACCATTCTGAGCATTTTTAAACCCTAGATTTTTCATGATCATCCTCTTCTCCAAAACTTTCTTTTAACCTTCCATTAGACTTCTATGGCGGATATGGGTTTAATCAGCGATGCAGCTATTAGCGTTATAGCCCAGGAGATAGAGGAGATGTCCATCGGGACTCCTTCTCCATCGAGTAATATTACTTTAGCCATTTCTATGGAGACGGCATCGGAGGGAGGAGATAGACTTCCGACAGCCATCCCTGTGGCGACTATCCCTGAAGAAGATAGAGATGAAGAACTAGATACGACGGTGAAAGGAATGCACGAGCGCCCTCCAACAGATATAGCAGGGTTGTTTGAGCAGTGCGACAATGCCATATTAATGATGCAATGGGGAGGGAGAGAAGGTTTTACCCGTGATCCATAGTGCCACAAGACATCAAGATCATCGGGTTACCATCGCAACAGCCCGTGAGGAGGTAGGAACATCTGGGCGCTCGGCGGAGGAAGAACCTCCTCGAAAAAGGAGAAAAGGAAAGGAAACTTTGACCCTAGTAAGGGTTTCGAACCCCCACCAAACAGAAAAGATTTCAAAGGAAATCGAGGGTACCATGACAGTTGAGGAGCTCCACGAAATAATGGATCAAGTATTTTGGGCCCAGGAGGTAGGAGCCCGCGTCCCAGGGAAGTATGATCGCGCGAACCTACCTTCGAGGGTTGGACAACAATATACAAAGATGCCATGGTGGCGGGGGGATTGCGGTTTCCAATCCCTTAAGAGATAAGGAACATCCTAAACTACTTAAATTTGAGCCCTTCTCAAGTTTTACCAAATGGAATTGCTTTCATAAATGCATTCGTGATTCTAATGAAGGCAACGGGTCAGGAGCCCTCAATTAATAACTTCACCCGCCTATTTTAGATTGCTCGGTCCCCTCGATCTTCCCCTGAAAGTGGATTCTACCATATCTCTGCTAAGAGACATATGAAAATAATTAACTCACCAACTACTTCCCACGGGGAGATCTGGAAGGGATCCAACAGTCTGGTGTAGGCAAAAGGCTTGCTACAGAATGAAGAAGTTTTGTTCCGCTTTGGCCTTTCTAGGCCCCTTCGGATGATAGAACACCCTCCCGCTAATGTGATGGACAAAGATGGTTAGAACTTAGGCACTAATCCCTTACTAACGTCCCTTACTAACACTGGGAGTAGTTTTAACATTTTGTTTACATTTACCCTTCCATGTTAACTATTTTTTCTGACGCTCGTTTACTCATTTCTATAGCTATCGAAGTACTTATGGTAGGAAAGGCTGCAACAAATCTGGATGCTCTCCTCAACTCTCAAAAGACGGCGACTCGTAGCTCTTAGCAGCAATTTGCTCCTCAAAGAGGACGCGGTCGCGGCAAAAGCAGGAGGAGCGAAGGCGGCCGAGGGGGCCGTGGAGATGGCCAAGGGAGAGGAAGGGGTTCGGTTGATGAGCTAGGCCACATGGGCTCGGAGAGGGTCAGAAAACCCCATCGAGCCTTTGAAGTGGAAGATGCTAGAGAAGGTGATGCAATTTGGCCCGGATGCCCTGCACAGTACCCGTTCGGGGGTGTAATAATATGAGAGGTTGTGGAAGGACATTCTGACCCCTCGAAGAAGAGGAAAAGAATGAGAGACCCCACTCCTGTGTATGGGAAGGGTAAAAAATGGTTATGGGTCCCGTCAAAAGGGATGACGGTTACACTTCCTCAACGAAAGAGGAATGTTACTGGAAGTTCGAGTGAAAAGGGGACGTGTGCTATCAGAAGACAGTGAATGAAGGACCTATTTTGCTGAAGAATGGTCTCTCCACTAGAATGCTCAATTCCAGTATCTTCGAGCAGGCTCAGTTCTTAGGTAATCATGAAAAACTGAATAATCAAACCATGGAGGAGGTTTTGGCTGACGCGAGTCATGTCCTTATTACTGCAAGTGATATTTCACTCCTCATACTCTGATATTTCATTCAGTTTTGGGTTTGAGTTTGATTTATGGCTTAATTTTCTTCACAGGAGGTGCTTTCGCGTCTCAAGAATTTGGAGAGGTGCTCGAAGGTCTACGCCGAGCGCAAGACAAAGTACAAGAAGCTTCTCAGATTACTGATCTAGTCACTCTCTAGGAGAAGTTTAATGATCTCTCAGATCAACACGGTGCTCTAAAGCTCAAACTCTCCAACACTAAGGAGCGCTTGACAAAGATGGATGAGAGTTGGCAGATGCTAAACCAAAAACACAAAGACAAGCGTGCATCCTGGAATACAGAGAGGGAGGAGCTGGAGAAAGTTACAGACGAACATGACAAGAAGTTGGATGAGGCGAGCGTCAAATTGGTAGATATTCAAAGACGCATTGCCATTATCGAAGTGAGGGCCGCTAAGGAGGCAATCTCCAATTTCATGCGGTCGAAAGCTTTTGACTTATTGGCAAACCTTCATTACTTTGCAACAACCTGACTGTTCTTCTGGAAGGGGATATGATAGTTGATAAGGCTAGGATTGGCTCCATTTGAGGCTCAGAATAATCCAAACCTTGACATGGCCAAGGACGTGAATTTGTAAGAGATCCCAAAAGTGGGTGATGAGTCTCTGGAAGAGAACATGCCCGAGCCGGAGTATGAAGAAGTGGTACAGACGATCTAGGGGGAGTTTTTGGGGGCAAATTGGCCACAACAAGGGCCATTGAGGCTTAATGAGGGTACCAGAAAGTGAAATTTAAATGCTAAAGAGCCGGTCAATCCCACTCATTTGTCCACGCTCTTCCAGAGCCTGAACAACCCTCTGCCTCATACGATCGTGCTGAAGAAGACGCTGCCTCCTACGATCTGCCTATCTCTAGACCTTTAGCCTTCCCTTCCGCAATTCTAGTCTCTTAGTTTCTACTATTTCTGAACTATTTAGATATTTATTTTAATGTTTGTTTTTGTTGAATGTTGTACACTCTGCAAGATTCTGTCAAGTGCTACAACTTATTCTCTGTTTTTACATGAAGTAACTCCCTTTTTTCTGTATGAATGAAGTTTTCTCCTGTCTTCAAATGTTTTCTTTTACTTTTGCATATTGTTGATTGTTTCTGGGTTATGTGAAACATGTTTTGAATGTATGAGCTCGGAAAATACTCTCAAAATGGATTGCCCTAGCTATCCTCAGCTAAATTGAGTAGTATAACCCAAACACTTGAGATGGGAACAAGTTTTGACGGTGGAATACTTGAAGTGCATCCATAATGTGAACTTGAACTTAGTAATCTGGAAAAATTAGCTAAGTGTTCTAACCAAGGCGCATTTCTTCAACGGATGTTGAGCACAAGCTAGAGTACATCTAGTTGGTCAGTAGGGATGTGATAGATTCTGCTGAGTCCACTCGTTTTGGGAGGGACTTAGAGCAGTATTATGCTAGGTTAATTCAATGTGAAGTTTCCTCGACATGAAGTTATCCTTATTAATCCTCAAAGATGAAATGCCTATGAAACCAATTAAGTAAAGAAGAGGGACATGTAATTCACCCTTGCATTTATATTTGCATTTTTGCCAAAGGAAAGTACAATGGGCCCTTAGAGGGAGGTTACAACATTCATATGTAAAACCTTCTGAGATTACAAGAATTCCATGGTTAAGAGAGGCGCTCGCCTTGTAAGATATCTAGCAGGTAGGTGTTGTTCACTCGTACCTGTACGACCTTGATGGGGCCTTCCCAATTGGGGTCCATTTTACCCACATGCTTAGAAACTTCAACCTTTTTGAGGACTAAGTCTCCTAGTTGAAACGTTCTCTCTTTCATGCATTTGTTATACTGTGAAGCTACTGAAGCCTTCTACTTGTGGATGCGGGCCCAAGTGGTGTCTCGCTTTTCGTCGAGCAAGTCCAATTTGAGTGCTCGATTGCTCTTATAAATAATGGGCTCAAAATAAGCTACTCGTATAGAATCTTGGGCGAGTTCTATAGGTATCATTGCCTCGGACCCAAATACCAGGGAGTAGGGGGTCTCGCCTATTGCCGCTCGTGGGGTAGTTCGGTACACCCAGAGGGCTCCTTGGAGTTCCTCAGCCCATTCCCTTTTCTTACTCTCGAGCATCGTTTCCAGGTGCTGGTGTATAATCCTATTTGTTACTTCAGCTTGACTGTTGGCCTGTGGATGGCCCATGTAGGTGAAGCGTTGCTCAATGCCCAGCTCTGAGACCATTCCCGAGTGTCAGAAACAATAAATTGGGATCCGTTATCCAAAATAAGAACCCTCGGGATGCTATACCTACATATGATGTTTTTCCAAATAAAGTCCCTGCCCACTCGAAAAGTGATCTTTGTAACGGTTTCCAGTTCGGCCCATTTGGTGAAGTAATCTACTACAATAATTGCTAACTTCTTCTATCCAACTGCCATGGATAAGGGTCCTACAATGTTGACGCCCCATTGGTCGAAGGGCTAAGATATATCTACTGAGATCATCTGAGCCGCTGGGAGTTGAGGGATGTTATAATGGAATTGGCACTTGAGGTATTTCCTGGAGTAATTGATGGCATCCTGTAAAATAGAAGGCTAGTAGAATCCGCTTCGTAATACCTTCTTGGCTAGGATTCAACCACCGGAATGATTCCCACAACTCCCGCTGTGCACATGCTTTAACACTTCTTTAGCTTGTGACGGTCTCAAACACCTCATAGGTGGCCTTTAGAATGAGTGTATAAAGAGTCTCCCTTCACTATCTAGTGAAAACCTGGGGGCTTTGCTCCTCACTTTCCTAGCTCCGACCCTGTCGTTTGGGAAAACTCTGTCTCTCAGGAATAAGATGATAAAATAATAATTTATATATAGCACTTTATGGCTATATCATTGATATATATTCATGTCATATCTCTTCAACATATATATATATATATAGGGTCACAACCATCGAACCACGGGGATTAGTTGATAGCAGCTACGTGTCGTAAGTCCAGCTCAGCTAAGATTCCATGTTGATCTACTGGGAAAAGTGGATCAAACCTCCCCAACTCTATGACGCCCTAGGTATAACTCTTGGGTTGAATGAGATCCGAGTAATAGGTTGGTTGATAGAGGAATATCCGACGCGAACCAACCTGATCGATCCTCAACTCGACCCTAGGAGTGGGACTATGTGCAACCGCCAACACATTAAATGAGCACTGCATGCTCGTACTATACCTGGAGGGCATTAAATGCACCTACAACAAGTACCAAAAGATCATCATTAAACCCAAGAGTACAAATACAACCTCATAAATGTCATTTGGTAAACACATTTATTGCACCTTAAGTCTACTCGAATTACTATCAACTACTCGAATCAGATTTGAGCTTCAGAGTGCCGACATAGGGTAAAACCTCACCAGTTCATGGTCGACCTTCAGCTTACATTTGCTCTTCCATCTTGTAGATCTACACTATTTCGAGTCACCACACATTATAAATTCTTAAGTGGTCCGTCGACATTCACTCAATCACATCAGCAGATCGGATTTTGACCCGATCATTTTGCCGCCGTTTGTTGGAAGCACTTGTACAGAAGCCTGGCAAGAATGAAATTATGTAGCTATACGGGCCCGATGGGCAGGAGATTACCCAAGTCCCAATAATCGAAGGCTCCAGTGTGGCATAAACTCGAGCTAGTGAGGCCCAAAGGGCAGCTCCGTCCCCAATTGGTATACACTGCTCCAGACCTTGGCACTTACCTCGAGAAGTGTTAGGCTGGGACAGTTGTTGCACTGCTGAAGGCCGAGCACCAGACATCCATGAGAATCCCCGAGTCAATCTGACGATCCCATCACTTTGGAAATACTTGAATTACTATAGGCCGCCTGCTTATTATGGGTACCTGTCACCACATCAGGGCATGCTCCACCCTCACCATCTTATTATCACGCTGATTATTATGGATCATCCCCACCACCTGGTCCTTCCTAGTGACAAGGGGAAGGTCGAAGAAAATTGCCTACCGACGTGTTGCCTTAAGAACAAGTTGCAAAATCGGCCAACACTGAGATAAAAGGCCCATTAAAAATGACTAGAAGGAAGTTGAGGCCCCCAGAACCAACAAAAGGGACTTCTATCACGTTATTGGGACCACGAGCGAGTTCCGAGGTCTCACCAAATAAATGAAGAGCGGGAGAGCCCTAAAACTTAGCCGTGTTTGATAGGTTAGGGGATAAGGTCGATCTTGAAGGCCCCTGCAGGTAAACTGGGGCCATAGAATCAGTCGGGATGACTTGAGGAACCGGCTCCCACAATACAAAAGGACCTAACCTCAATCAGAGAAGACTCTCCTCGAGCGTCCCTAGGTTCGAGTACCCCTTCCACTGGAGGATATCCTCGATGAGGAAGAATCCTATTATAGTCCCACACTATAGAGGTAAGGCCTGTTTGAAACGACAGAAAGTAAAGGCAGCGGAATTTAAAAATTTTCCAACAAGAAGAACTGGGAAACTCTTGATTATCATACTGAGTTCGTAGTTTCAAGAAACTCACATTGGTTAAAGCTTTCTTATGACGCTAGTATGCCTACTAGAACATCCTTCACTCGGAATGTCCCTTAAACGGCTCTCGATTAGATCCCCCATCGATCCTTTAACGGTATTCACCCCAATCGCAGAACACGATCAAACTAGGGAGAATGCTAGTTCTGTGGCTTGTGATTTGGCTAGGAAACTTGTATTTTGAAAACCTTTCTTTTATTTTATTTTCTCAAAATCAAACACTTCAAGAGCGTTGGTCTAAAAAATGAGAAAACCACAAATTCCCTATTTATAGGTGTATGGTTCGAACCCCTTAGGGTTTCCTAGAACCAATTGGATTTTGTTTTCTTTCTCATTAATTAACTAATTTAATTAATTTATTTAATTGGAAATAAGTCTTTGACTTATTCTCCAAGTCTTAGCAAGAGACAAAACTTTCTCTCTCCTACAATAG
>JBBMKE010342426.1:0-13272 GCA_037834125.1 Lippia alba | reverse complement strand
GATGCATAAGAAGTAATATCATGTCATGGAGATGTTCATGTGCACAATAAATGCCCATAAAGGCTCACACTCAATCATTTCAATCATAAATCATGCTTTCGAATCCATTCAAGTTCATAACTTTCATAAATCAATCCAAATCAATGCATAATTCTCCAACAATGATCATTACACATAACACATAATTCATCAAGTATATAAGTTATAAGAATCATAAAGTAGGTCTCAATGAGCAATTAGGGTTTACAAACCAACAATCCAAGCATTCATGCGCAATTAGGAACAACGTCGGCATGCGAACTCATAACAAGCACAAATCACATCAAACGAACTCGAAACTTTCACACAAGGCACATAACACATTGTTGAGACATAATACACATTCAATTCAATCATAAAGAAGTCATAGAAAGGCATTTCAATCATATAAACATGCATACAACTCAAGAGGAACAAGATCAGGGTGGGAGAAGCGCGAAACAAGCAAGGAAACGACGAAAAAACACAAACTGGGAGAAGGGGGGAGGGGTAACGGCCTTTACCCCCATCCTTCACAAAGGAGGGTAACGGCCGTTACCTGGTACAGGGAGTTCCCAGGCCTTGTTAACGGCCGTTACCAAAAACGTGCACAAAAGGGGCTAACGCCCGTTACCCATTTCGGGGGTTCCAAAACTTGGTTTTTGGCCTTGCATCAGCCATGAAACCTCAACCAAGTCCTTCCCAACCTAAAACTACATGCTAAGGTGAGTTTATACAATCAAAATTCAAGGTTTTTAATGCCCTAATTCAAGCCATAATCGAATCTAAGTGAGAAAGAAGTGGAATGAAATGCATCAATGAACAAAGCTCTAAGTTCTTGCAAAAACCATTAATGGCAACTCAATAATCACTCAACCACCATCATAATTCATATAATAGAAGTCATAAGAGATGTAATAGGATCATATATCACCAATCAATCTCAAGAAAATGGCAAGAAATTATGCAAACCCATCAAACATGCCTAAACCCTCACTATTCACCAATTTCTCCAAAAATCATATCAAATCTCCAATCCATCAAGCATGAAGGCACTAAAATGAAACAGGGGAAGTTAAAGAACACGTTCATGGTCTTACCTTTCAAATTGGAGAAGAAATGGAGGAGGAATGAGCTCAATTCCTCAAGGTTGGAGGTGGGGTTCTTCCTCTTCTTTCCTCTTCTTTCTCTTCTCTTCTTTGGATGGCTGAGTATTTTGGGGTAAATGGGGGTGGGGCTCATTTTTTCTGAGTGAAAAGGGAGGTGAGAGTGTGTCAAGTGGGTTAGGGGTCCATAGGGTCATCGGGTAGGTCCGTGACTTGAGATTAGCGAAGAGTAGTCATTTAAAGCATTAGGGGCTCGTTTCGGTTGGATTTCGGTGGTCTTAGTGATCTTGGAAAAATATAAGGCTAGTCCCATCGAGTCCAAATCATCGATTCAGATTCAATGGAGGTGACAGGAATTTGAATCTGAATTCTCGAGCTCAAGATATGCAAGACGGATCAAAAAATGCGCTAATTGCTCGTGCTAATTGCTCGTTAGCCTCCTTCTTGGTCAAGTTACCAAAAATCGATCCAAAAACACATCAAACTAAATTAAATACACAAAACGAGCACAAATCCACGTTTATAACACATAAATCACCAACATACTCGAAATTCACGAAAGTCAGAAATCAATTCAAACACGAACAAGACACACATAATTCATGTAAATGCAAATAGTTCAAGTAAATGGAATTCCAAATATTCACTTAAGGACATTTAATGAACAAAATAAAATATGCAAAGTATTTATGAACAATTAATCGACGCACATTGGTAAACACATACATCATACTTGTACGACCGAAAAGTTGGGGCATTACATTTTCGAACACAACCGATCAACCTCTCTCTCTACCGTGTGTCTCTCTCACACGCAGTACACCACAAATATACACTATTTCAATCTCGACCAATACTCGACAGAATTCGATGAATGAATAGTGCTTTTTGAAGAGCTCGACAACATGAACATGATGACGCAAGAATCGCGACCATCCAACGAATGATGGAGGCATAGAGGTGGGGGTGAAGGTGGCGGATCGCGCCACCCGTCGCCAACGACTTTTGCCGGTGAACAACCAGCCTCTCCCATGTTTTCCGACCCCCTGAGCATGATTCTGGACTTGGTTTGGCGAGAAAACGGCCGGAGGTGGCATTTCCGACGAGATGCAGTGAAGGCGAGAAACCCCCCTGTTTCGGCCACAATTTTGGACCAACTTCGACGACTTTTCTGATGCATGCGCCTAGGGATTGGGTAGAGGACATCCCGACGCTCCATTCCACATTGGTGGCACATCAAGAGGAGCCGCGGCGGAGGCGCTTGCGCTGCCTAAAGTTCGAGGCGGCGGTGCATGCTACTGTAGTGGCACGTTTCTCCGCCCTCCGATGAACTTTTTCGATTAAGGCCGTTGGTGTCTCCTACCCTTTTTCGACCCCCTGATCTCATTTCTAGCTCGGATTGGCCCAATTCTCGGCATAGGTGATGGTTCCGGTGAGGCACAGCCACGGTTCGTGATGGAGGTCAGCTCCGAAGATATTTTCCGACGAACACCATAAGGGTTTCGAAGACCTCTTCAAGGGTAAGTCATTGCTTTTTACGGATTCGATTTTCGTTCACCGGATGGAAAGTAATTTGAATTTGAAGGTTTGGGGGCTTTCGTAATCTTGGTTTTGAAATTGGAGGTGTTTGGCTTGGAATTTCTAGAAATTGATCGAGGATTCGGAACGAGCACGAAGAATTCTTGCTAGGGTGAATTTTGAGAAATTTTCCGGCGCGTTTCGGCGACAGCCGATAGACGGCCGGCCACTATTCCGATGGCGGCAGTCTGGCGGCCTCCGGGCAGTTTGTTCGTCTCGGGGCGGTGAGTCTAATGCCGCTTTTCATTCATCATTTGGACACTCGGTTTATTTTCTACGAATTTGTTTGTATAGTTGGAAATTATTCAATTTAATTGTTTAAATGATTTTAATTACGAATTTGCTGGAATTATTGATCGATATGTACTGCAATATGTACGAAATTATTTATAGAATGAAATGTGATGTGTATGAATGTTTTGAATTGTAAATTGAGCCCGTTGTGCCAAAATTGTATTAGTTGTTGATCGTTTTAAATTGTAATTCGTTCTTGTATGTTTGATGAATTGATGAATATGCATTGTATGATATCCGAGAATATGAAATAAATTTTGGAATAAATGAGTTTATGATTTGTTGTTGAGATTAGCCTCGTTTTATGCCACTAACTTGAATATATCTCTTGTAGAAGGTATGTTTGTGTAATTTTAGAAAAGTATAAAATTGTATGAATAAACCTTGTGATTTGATAAATGGTTATGCTAATTTTGGCTAAGTGAAAGATGAATTGTTATGCCTTGAATAATTAAATTTTAAACTTCCCCAATTAAAGTTTAATCGCTTAAGTCGAATTTGAATACGTTATGCGAATTATGAATTGAATGAACCTTGAATGGTTAAATGATTTATTTGAATTTAATACGTGACTTCATGGGTTTAAAGGAATTCACTGTATGCTAATATATGATCTAGCTAGTCTTATAATATGTGAACTTTGTATGAATATGAAATAGGAATTACTTAGAACTTGTAGGACTTAATTAGGAACCTTTGTAAGTAGAAAATGATTTATTTGAACAAATATGAATTTGTTATGTAATATATGAATTTATATGAATTGGTTATATGCTATGTGAATTAATATAAAAGGGAAAATTGTTTAATTCATCCGGTTGAAATGTCCAACTTGCAATCTCTGGACATATTTTTGGATTTTAGCAAATGTCATCCTTCACTTTTGGAATTCGTGAAATTATAGGACAATGGACCATCGGAAACCCCATTTCCTAGCCGGATTTGTTGACATGGCAGTCGTAGTGACATGTGGGAGGCCAAGTGGTAGTTTTTGCCACGTCAGAAATAAAAAAAAATTATATATATATATACCTCTCTCTCTCTCACACAAGTCACGCACTCGGAAAACTCTTCACCATAGCGATAGTTACCTACAAGCTGCAAATCAGGTGCAAAACTTAAAGACAATGGAAAATTTCCTTAAAAAAACATTATTTTTGCATAAATTCACGGACCCTTCGTTAATCCTTCACACACAATCCAACCCCATTTTGTAACTGATAACCTATTCAATAAAATTAATCAAGCATCCACCAAATGCTGCACATTCGTCGCCGCCGGCTGATGACGATAGCCGTTTGCCGCCACCAAAAGTAACTCCGGCCACCAGAAACCCAATTCCGACCACCGCCTCGGGCCAATTCGCCGCTGCCCTCTAAAGGGACTGCACCTAACTTTTAAAAAACTTAACATAATAAATCGCTTTTAGGCCCACCAGGAACCATTCTTTGTAGATCCTAATCATATTACTTATCCGGCGATAGCCACGGATTGCAGTTCCGTTAAAATCTTTAGGTTCCTCCTCTGCGGCGTCTTTACCGATTCGGGTTCAATGTGGATAGGCTGCATCGCTGCTGTCCCGCAAATCATCTCACGTCTCGCCGGAGTAGTCGTCCGGTTTCCACCTCCTCCCGTTGTATTTGTGGAGGAAATATGGCGATGCAAATGGGTCGTGTTCAGACCCACCGGGAAATGCTATGGTGGAATGGTGGTGGAGGTTCTTGAATGCCGAGACTGCTAATGTGCAACATTAAAAAAAATAATAAATTATTGATTTATTTTAATTTCTGACATGGCTAAAAATTGCCACTTAGCATCCAATGTGTTTGCTCCGACTGCCACATCAATAAATCTGGCAAGGAATGAGGTTTTCGATTGTTCATTATCCTGTAATTTCACAAATTCCAAAATTGAAGGCTGACATTTGCCAAAACCCAAAAATATGTCTACAGATTGCAAATTGGACATTCCCGATGGATGAATTGAGCAATTTTCCCAATATGAAATAGTTTGAATTGGTTTGTCTTTCGATTTCTCTTATTTGCATTAATTGTACACATGAACATGTGTTAATGTTTAATATGATTTCATTAAACTATATTATGATTTATTTTGCATACGATTGATATGAATTGGAACCTTGCTACGTGATTGCATATTTTAAGAGTTTGAGCATTGTCGTGCATCTCTGTGTGGTTGTCTGAGTCTAAGTCTGAGTCCTGTGTTGTGTTTTGTGTGTCCAGTTGTTATAGGTGCACCCGGGGTGGTGACAAATGGGTTGTGCAGGTTCTGGGGTGGACCGTTGGCTTTGTCTTCAGCTTTGTTGGTACCAGGTGAGGTTAGAATATAGTTATACCCTACTGCAACGTGCTCGTTTTGAATGCATATGGTTTATAAGCTTTATGTATATATGTAGATATGTGTGAAGTATTTCGTGAGTTTTGCCATATGATTGGATTTGAAAAGTACCAAACACTATGTATGAGCCTATGTATGCTCAGTTTGGTTTTGATATATTTTGTGGGTCAAGTGTGTGAATGTGGTATATACGTACACTATGACAAGTACGATACACATGAGTTGTGTGTGTGTTTGTTGGTCTAGCAAGCGCTGTGTGGAATTATGTTTTGTGTGTTTATGTGGGGCCCAGGAGATTGGTACGAAAGGAGTCTCGAGACGGCAGCGGGCTGTCGAGTACTCCCTATTACGGTCTCCACTTCAGTGAAGGATCAACCCAGAACTCACTAAGAGGTAGGTGGGGGATGGAGTCCTTGGAAAGGTAGTGTCGTGAAACTCACAACCCTGATAGATATGCTTGGATGGTTAGCGTGTGCACAACCCTTCTATCACCCGGAGAATGAGGAATGTGTGTTTGTTTCTGTTTCGTTTGTATTTTGTGATATGTTTAAGAAAAATGAATAGGTGGGTTTGGGCTTGTGCTCATCGAGTCGTGTGTGTGTGTGAGTATAAACTTAATTCGTGAAATGGGTGTGGATTCATAATTACCTAAAATTTGGTTGTTTTGGCCTTCGGCCCAAATCTTCCCTATGTAATATTTATCAAGGGTAAATTATTTTGGATTGCAAAAAACACGTCTCGGTTCATGAATTTTAATATACTTTATGTGATGTGCTCCGTATACTTATGTACGCGTGTGTGTATAGCCCCTCACTCAGTCAGTGTGACTGACCCCTCCCCATTTATGTTTTTAGTTTGCAGGTTCGCTTCGGAGTTCGAGCTAGGCGGTTTCGAATCAAGTCTGTCGAGTCTTTCTTCTGTCTGAGTCCAGTTTTGTATTTTAAGTTTTATTTTGTTCTTTTTGGCATTTAGTTGAATTCAGTTGCTTAGTAATTAATAAGCTATTTATTTTTGTAGTCGTGTCAATTTGTATGATTATTTACTTTGCCCTTGCCGGGTTTGTTTTATGCTTTTAGATGTGGTATGTGTGCCACTTAGGATTTAAATTACCCTTGTCGGGTTTACTTGTGTTATAAAAGAGACATGTGAGCCCAAGTTTGCATGTGACTTGCGTGTTTTAAATTATGTCAGCCCTTGGCCATTGCTGGTGAGTATGCTTGTATGTCGATCCTGATGCTTCTGTCTGTGTTTGAAATTTATTTCTCACTCTGTACAGATTTTAAAAATTTCAGTCAGGGTCTACATTCCGCCTAGTTTAGGTTGGATTTTTGTTTGTCACTCGTTCATTGTGGCTTGGTAAGTGTACGGACTTTCCATTTCATTACTATGACTCCGACACCACTATGTTATATATAAATAAATAAGTTATATATGTATGTATTAATTTATAAAAAATAAAATATTTATAAAACTATTCAGTATTACAAACTTAAAGAACATATATATATATATTTTTCCGATTCAACATTAAAGTCATTACAAATAATATTACTATTTTTTATATAATATTGATATCATGAAAAAAATAATGAATATGATTTAAATTAATATTACACCTCTTTTTAACAAATTTACATAATTATTTTTTTCTCGAAATATTTATATACTCAAATTAAAAGCATTTTTTTTATTTCGTGTCGGAATGTCGGATACTGCTCGGGATAAAATTTCGAAGCGTCACTAATTAAGAAATTCATCCAGACCCAAATATGGAAAAAAAATTGATAATTGAGAAATTATAAAAGATACCATACTCAAGATATTTTCCGTATTTTCTATCAAATCTGAATATTTTTTTTTAAATTTATCGATTACAAATATAAATTTTGGAAGGACAATTGTAATTATCATTATATATTATATAACAGGGAAAATTGGGGAAAGAAAAACTACACTTCTTATCTGGATGCACATGCAATAGACTTTCTCAAGTGGAACTTATTCCCAATTATTTTTCGTAGATTTATTATAAATAATTAGAACATATAACTAGAGCTCGGTGTATGCAATGGTGAATGGACCAATTTAATATATTTGTTTCGATAAATGCAAAATTATGGAATAATTTTTTTTTCTTCTTTAAACAATATATTTTGTTTTTTCAAATTTTCACATATTAAAATTTAATGCTGCATAAATCCAATAGAGTATTTATCAACGATGCGACATTAATACGATAACATCTATGTTGCACGGATACGGACACGGTGACATGGACACGACACGATACGGATACAGCGACACGGATTTTTTTGTGAATTTTTCACGTAAGAAGTATCGGACATGGTGTCGGACACAGATGTCTGACACGACACGACACGACACGACAAAACGATATATTTAAAAGTATCGGTGCATTAGAGGATAACGATGATTTTTGTTTTGAAAAAAAAATCTATATAAAAAGCATCAGACGTAACATTCAATACAATTGTATATACAATAAAATATATTTTAAAAAATAGTCGTAAATTTAAGATATCTAATATAACAGGATATTCTCACAATAATTGTTTTATGATTTCAGAAATAAATGTTGTATTCTAAAAGTCAGATGTCATGTCAACAAACCGACAAAGCAACACCGATTTCAGGTGAATTGTAGAGCACAAATTAAAATACCCATTCTCTGACAGCTTGCCAATTGTTATTTTAAGTATATGTGGGAAAATAAACATATATAAATTTATTATGGCCCCATCTCGCTTAAATCCTTTCCTATAACTTATTGATCCCAAATTTTACCCAAAAAAAAATTACAAATCCGTTAAGAAAATGAGATAAAAAGGACCTGATGGATACCAAGTTCGTATTAGTTTCATATTCGATTCACTTATTTCGTATTACGATTAGTATAATTTAATATGACCTATACAATATTTCATTGGTCTAAAATATTAAAATTAAGCTTAATAAGGAACAATTCGAATTAAGTTCAACAAATTGATGGTCCTAGACGCAAATTTTAAATTTTCTATTTTAGTTTTATACTTTATCGTATATTTTATTTATATACATTCATCACATATACAACAAGACGATTGAAAATCGAAAATCCAAAATAAATTAACTCAGTAAGGTTAAGTCTAAAAGTGAAAAGAGCAATATGGGCCTATAGGCCCTCATAGCTGAGGTTTTGAATAAAAGCGTAAATAAAGTGTGTTGCATCCTGATTCCTGCACATATTGCTTAAATTCTTGAAGGGCTTGCATGTAAAATCCATTTTAACAAAAAAGTTCACAACAAATTTTGTTTTTTCAACCTTTGATTAGAGTTGGATCAAATCATTAAAGTATATATATTTTTTATTATTATTATAATAATAGTTACATTCCTAAAAACTAAGTTAAGCTAATATAGCACTAACGGTTAAGTTACATAATTATTGGTATAAGTTTACAACATTCAAGAACTCGAACTAACTAATACGTTGATGATGTTTCTGGGCTTTTGTCGACCAACACTTGAAGCAATCGAGGAAATGGAGGCAAGTTGACATCAATAATCCCTTCAAGAATTTGAACCACTTACCCCATTGATGGCCTAATACTCTCATCAATTTGCACACACCAACATGCCACCTTACAAATCTTTGTCACTTCTTCAGCATTTGCTTTCCCTTCTAGCTTAGGATCCACAAGCCTAATTACATTATCCCCAACTTCTGTGATCACACAACTTGCAGCCAAGCTAGGGAAATATATTGAGCATTCTCCTCGTCTCCGATACCTGTCCAGTTCCTCTTCCCTAATACAAGCTCGAAAAGCATCATTCCGTAACTATAAACATCTGCTTTAGCTGTTATTGCCACTCCTGGTATCCATTCCGGTGCTAGATAACCCAACGTACCCCTCATAGTCATCAGGGCATGACTGAAATCGCGCCCTACGAGCTTCGCAAGTCCAAAATCCGCCACTTTGGGACAGTATTCAGCATCAAGGAGGACATTTTCGGGCTTTATGTCACAATGAACGATGCAATCCCTGCATTTCTCATGGAGGTAGGCCAACCCTAGAGCTACACCCAACGCAATTTGATAACTTATTTTCCAATCCAATAATTTGGACTCCTTGAAAAGATGAGTGTCCAAAGAGCCATTTTCCATATAATCATAAACCAATAACTTTTTAGTATCGTGGACACAAAACCTGCGAAGCCTTACAAGATTAACGTGTTGAATTATCCCAATTGTGCTTACCTCGGCCCTGAATTGCTTCTCTCCTTGGCTTACACTTTTGAGCTTCTTTACTGCAATAACACTTGAATTGGGTAAAGTTCCTTTGGAGACAGACCCAAAACCTCCTCCTCCCAACTTGTTTGAGAAGTTCCTGTTGCATTTTGCAAATCTTTATATCCAAAAGCCACCAAAAAGCCCTCAACTATATTAGTAGTAGTTTCAATCTTTTTCTTTCGACGAATGTACACCACCACAACCAAAATAATTGCCAAGAGAACAAGTGCAGAAACAAAAGAACCCAAGATTACTGTGACGCCCGAGCGTAGGCTATCCACATCTCCCACACCTAGACCCAAACTCACATGTGAAATGAAAGTCCATATGTGAGCCCAAGTCTAAGCGAACGGAGACCTAAACGCACACAATAGGCTAAGCGGGGCTAAACCTGTACAAAGCGCACAAAACAGAGAATACAAAATGCGAAAGCAACAACAGGATCCATACATATCAATGAGCTAGCATAAGATACATGAAGTGGCTACAAGCCCAAATATTTACAAGTGTTCACAATTCTCCAGAATATACAAGTCTTAAACATTAAATATAACAAGAGTATCAAATGTATCCAAAATATGACAAAATGATATGCAACTCGACCTAAGACAAGAAGTACAATAAGACTCGACGCACTTCCCCGCCTACCTCGAGAACCTGCAACTAAAGAGTGAAGGGAAAGGGGTCAGTCTAACGGCTCGACTGAGTGAGGGGGCTAAACGCACAACCACACATAAATACGTATAGAGCAAAGCATATATTCAAAGTGGCCGATCATGAACCGAGTTAGGGTTTTACATACTAAACCATTTCAAAAGGATACATATTATACATAAAGAATCCCAACTCGTTTCATAACCACCACAACAAAAGATACAAAAGTCTGGCGAGAACGGATATCCCCAACTTTATATATACAAATCATAAAGCATAACTCATAATTCAAACCATACTCAACTTCTTGGTGTTCGGGAGTCAAACCATCTCCACCCATATGGATTCATATACATACGGGGTAGCTAACCCACGATATGCCTTCTCCGGTTATTCACCGAGGGCTCAAGATATTACGCCTTACAACCGCACGTTATATCTCAAATGGAAAGTGCACAGGAGTCATAACCGGTGACCCCGATGGTCGTCCCGGATCTCCCTTACCCACAATTCGAGGGTCCAAAATCATAAAAACATGCCATAGTCCCATCTTTAAGGGCATACTCGCTAGAATAATAAAGAAATGTACAAGGGGATTCAAAACCAAAGCTCATATACGCTCATATTTATACCATTTTCATAAATTCCGAAGGGGTTCACAAGATCATAATCATATTCTAAAAATTCATATTTATCATATAAGTATAATACTACATGTGGGATTTGAAATCAATCACATTAAGGCCATATGTTTCAACTATACAAATCCTAACCCTCACCTTTGCAAAAGAGAGTCGGGAAACGGTTCGAAATGAGGGAAGACCACCTAAACCTCGGGCTCCTTAACGTCTGGAAAGGGCTCTAAGATAAAGAAACACAACACCTGAGACTTAGACTCAATCATGAACTAAGTAGATGCTCGGCAATGCTCATGAATGCAATGGATGCGTATGAAGTGCATAAACGTACCGGCATAATGAACCATATCTCGAAAAAGTGGATTCAAAATCATACGAAATTCTACTAAATTCAAGGGAACACATATATAAACATATTAGGATAGCTTAGGAGTCATATTGGGGGTGGGAGAGATGCATACAAGCCACGAGAAATGAGAAAACGATAAAAGAAAACCGTCGACGCCACTGACCCATATCCACAACCGTGGATATCAAAGGCATCATTTCCCACAGCCGTGGAAATGATGCAGTAGTTCACTACTGTATACACCATTTCCCACGGCTGTGGGAATCAAGGCACAAAGTTCCCACGGTCGTTGATATGCTCCAGCGGCCAAAACTCAGTTTTTCAAGCAATTCGGCCAAAAACACTTCCAAGGCATGCTCAAACAATCTAAAACCAATCCAAATACATTCATAAGCTTATAAACTCATGCATAAACATATAAGACATCAATTAGCATAAATGAAATACGAATTCATGCTCAAATTTCCAACGAAACAAGCAAATACGCATTTAAGGGCACAAGTGACACACATCTCAACCAAACATGCATAATTGAATCCCAACCAACTTCATAGCACCTCAATGCACAAAACCAATTCATAAGGCCAACACTACTCAAATACAACAAAGGGGTGAAGGAGTCCAAGTGATCAAGCCATTACTCCAAGCAAAATTCATCACCCATGCCTCATATCACCTTATATGCACATATAACAATCAAATGGAGCCATAAATCAAGTTCTCATGCTTTTCCCCACAAACCCACCATAGCCATAAATGCTATTAACCTCCCAAATCAACCACCAAGCCAAGGGACCATAAATACTCAAGACAAAAGCACCAATCACCTTCATAAATGCACAAGAATGCAACAAGAGTCGTAGAAATGCATCAAGCAATCAATTCCTTCAAAACCTCACTATTCATGCTCATATCAATACACATACTTCCCAACATATAATCCATGAAATATTCACATAGAAGAGGTCACAAGAACAAGAGGAATCAAAATATAACCTTACCTTGAAGAAGGAATGAAAGATGGAGGGATTCTTGAGCTTGGTTGAGAGCAAAAATGGAGTTATGGAACTTAGGGCTCTTTCTCTTCTTTCTTCTTGGTTTGCTGCGTGTGGTATGAGGGAAGGGAGAGACTTGCTGAAATTTTGTGAGAAAAGGGTAGGAAAAAGTTCACAAAAGCATGGCCAAGGGTCCCACTAGGGTATTAGGGGTGTAAAGTGTATGTGGGGCGAAATTCGGGTCGTTGGGGGTCGAAATGAGGTCGAAAATTGGGGCTAGGCTCATTGAATTCAATTCATCGAATCGAACTCAACGAAGGTGTCAGAACTCGAATCTGAGTTTCCGAGCTCAAGAAACAAACTAGGGACTTAAAAGACCATAATTACCAAATGGCCCCAAAACATTCAAAAAGTAACAATTGAGTCCAAACTAGATTACACTAAGTCCCAAAACAAATTTAAATCATACAATCAAGTCCAAGAATCATATAAATCACGTAAAGCATGCTCGAGAATTCAAAATCACAAAATACGTACTACGCGATCGGCAGATAATTCAAATATCACTTAAGTTCAAATTGTTCAAGTAGTTCAAATAAGAAAAGAAATAAAGAATGTGATGCATCAATTAATTATGAAAATAAATGCAAAACAATAAATAAACCCACACGTGGTACGAAACTATACGTGCGAAAAGACGGGGTGTCACAATTACATTCTTAGGACTCCTAGTCTTCCCTGAAACACAGAGGAAGAAGCAGAGAGTCTGATGTTAATGGTATTTCCCCTATCTTTCCCTTCAGCAATTTTTGCATGTTCGATAGCTCACCACTCCAAATATAACACCTTTTCTCTTCATTCGCGTAAGTCGTGCACGAGCAGTTATTCAAGCAAATAGATTGACATTCGCCCTTGCCAACACCTGCCAACAATTGGGAATCTCCAGGTAAACTCAAGCTGCGATCCCTCAGAAACCTATCTCTTCTACCCT
>JBBMKE010342316.1:0-13272 GCA_037834125.1 Lippia alba | reverse complement strand
TTCCCGGTTGGCTCACACGCTAACTCTCGGGCCCACGTGCTATTCAAGTTACTCGCCAAATCAATAACGATCATTTTCGGTAAAACATTTTCAATACTTGACATTTTTGGAAAGATAATAGATATAATATACGTTTTGGCCGAAAACACACTTAGGGGTCGTATTGGTTCTAGGTATCTAGAATTAAAACCCACCTGTGTCGACATAAACCGAGAATAAGCTCACGGAGCTAGCTCCTCGTCGACTGGACGCTCGTCTGTGCAATAAAGAAAGCATTCGTAAGACAAAACTCAATGTACCAAGTATGACGAACGGCAAAATGCGATATGATATCATGAAATTATGAATATGAAATTCTTGAACGATCATGGATTCACGAACGTGCAAAATTATGCAATTCATATGTAATCCATGCAAGAAAATGCTAAAAAATGAACATATCACCAAAACCCGACGAAAAACGAGCCAATCCCAAAATTGATTGTTACAAACTTGTTTTTGCATGAAATATGGTGTGTATGCAATTATTATAATTTTACCAAGTATAAGTAATTAGATTGATTAATTAATAATTCGCTCAAATTCACACGTGTCACGTTTACCTGAATTTGAAATCAGAGAAGATCAATGTGTCGCGGAATAGTTTGGATGCTGATAGAGATCACCGCGACAACATGCCACCTAATCAAATATCCTTTTTCGAATATTTTTTTATTTTAGACTTGAAGAAACGGGGCGTTACAGTCTAAATCTTCACCTGTGAGTGGTGAATAACTATAAGTTTCTATTCCTTATCCTTGACTAATCACAAAGACAAATTAACAAGACATATAATCACACAAAATGAGATCGTAAAATATTTCGATAAAATATAACTTTAATAATGAAATAAGGTTATAAATCATGATTCATTACTATGTTAAATAGTTACTATCAAATTATGAATTGTAATAGGCTTCTATGATAGAGAGTAATTTAGTAAAGAAATCTTATTTTGAAAATGATATTTGAAATAATTGGTTTGAAGATTTAGATAAATATTTTGATTGGAAATTCTTGAAACTTGAAATCCTTTTTAGATTAGAATCTTAACCTATTAAGGTTAAAATCTTAATTAATTTTAAATCTTAGAGCGATATTTATAATTTGAAACGTTTAAATGATTTATAAACTTTAATCCCCTATTTTATTTAATTGAAACATTAATCAAGAATTATTATTTAAAATCCCAAATTGTCCTTACTTATTTTGATCATATAATATTTACACTTAAAAGAGTAATATGTTAGAAAAATCCGGTAAACTTTAATTTTACCCGGTAAATCTTAATTTTCACCGTTTAAATGAATTTCTTTAATTAATTAGGTTTTATGAAATCTCTGACTAATTAAATATTTATTAATCACATCATGATCCTAATTATAAAATTTGAAATGAAATTTAGGGTTTAATTTGACAATGTAGGTTATACTTGGAAAATGTTTCACAATTTACCGATTTTTGAAAAATTCGGATAAAATCCTTATTTAAAAATTCCAAAACTAATTTTGTAATTAATTTAATATTAATTTCGAAATTATCAGCATAAATGTTGACCAAAAAGTCAAAATTACTATTGAAAACATTTACTATTCAATTTTCTAAGAATTAAACTCTTTATAACATAAAATTAATTTCACATACACACACACTTTACACACACGGTACACACACCTCACACACTACTCAAGAACACTAAGAACATGTTCTTGATCATACTTGAATATTCATAAGATGTTCTAGGCATTCTTGGTTAAATTCATATTCATAACATAAGATTAAAGCATAAAGGAGCATAATAGAACCAATATTATTTCGAAACGATGGAGGGAGCAAACTTTCCGGGTCTCTCCAGTGAAGAATTCGACCAGATGAGAAGAAGCACAAAAAAATTCAAACGTAACCTAGATGAGATGGCGGCGGACACAGCGGAACCGAGTAATGCCGGTGGAGAGGGCGATTCGAAACGGGGGGTGGCAAGAAAGAGGCGGAACCACGGAAATGGACGTATCTGGACTTAGGCATGCACACGAGCCGAGCTTTGTCCTTTTTTTCCTGGCTCGAGCTTGGCTCGACCAAGGCTCGCGAGCCGCTCGGCTAGGCTTGAGCTTTTTAAAATATATATATTTTTAAATAAAATTTAATTTTTTCCAATTATTAACTATATTTTTATGTATAATAATATATATTAATCTAATATATATATAAATATATAATAAATATATTACTTTTAAATTAATTTTATATAAAAATTAATATATATATATATATAATATTATGTATTAATTAAGTACTTATATATATATAAATTAATATATTATTTTTTTAATTTAAATATAGTGGCTCGCGAGCCATGAGCCTAGAATAAAAGGGCTTGGATTCGGCTTGAAGGCATCCGAGCCGACTTGGCTCATTTGCATCCCTATCTGGACTCATTGATGGAGAAGAGGGAAGATGAAGATATCAATTTAATGTGGAATCTCTAAGTGATCTTGATGGCATCCATATTTTGGAACCTTGTGACAACAACCCGTACCCCAAGATCGTTCTTGATGAAGATTACCAAGAAGAGATTAGAAATGACTGGAAAAATGCGTTGATTCTGAGGATTTTGGGGAGGAGATTAAACATACATTTGCTTTCGGTCAGGATTGATCGGTTGTGGCAATTACAGGGGGATTTCGAACTAGTGGATTTGGGACATGGGTGTTTTATTCTGAAGATAGCAGAGGCGAGCAAAGCGACATCTATCCTCACCGATGGCCCTTGGCTTCTCAGCGGGGACTTTAACGAGATTCGTTACCCTAGCGAGAAAAGTGGTGGAAGCCCGTTTAATTGGAGCAAGAGTGAAAAGTTCAATAAAGTTATCGATGATTGCAACCTCCTGGACCTCAATGCCAAAGGTCCGGAGTTCACTTGGAGTGGGACGGTCACAGGGGGCAGTTTGGTGCATGAGAAGTTAGATAGAGCATTGGCGAATATGGCATGGATTCATAAATTCCCGAATTGTGTTGTCGAGGTTCTCCCCCGAACCCATTCGGACCACAACCCGATCCTCACTAATACGATCGGACACGCGGTGGCTCGGTATCAGAAACCTTTCAGATTTGAGGCAGCATGGGACTCCCATCCGGGCTGTAGAAGTATCATCAACAGCACCTGGTCCTCGCATTCTTCTTTCCCGAAAGTGATGCATTCTCTTCCTGAAAAACTCCTCAGTTGGAACCGAGAGACATTTGGCAATATCTTTAGGCGTAAGAGAACGCTTCGGGCGAGCATTGGGGGTATCCAAAGGCTACCTCCGGGGCGGGTACGTCCGGAACTCAAAGAATTGGAGAACAAACTCATCCGTGAGTATAATCTGGTGCTATCTCAAGAAGAAACTCTATGGTTTCAAAAGTCAAGAATTGATTGGCTGCAGTTGGGCGACAAGAATACAAAATTTTTTCACCTTACCTTAAATCGCCGGAGACATAACAGAATTGATTCCCTTTGTGTTGATGGTAACTGGACAACTGACAAGTCAGCCCTTAAGAATCATGTTTTGGAATTCTTTCAGAAGTTGTTCACTTCTAATAATGGTAGGATTTGTGGTGTTCTTCCCAAAAATCAATTCCGGCGGGTTTGCTCTTCCGAGAATCAAGAGAGGCTGATTGCGGACATTACCAAGTAGGAGATCGCTTCTGTAATTAAATCGATGGGTTCGTTTAAGGCGCCTGGACCAGACGGTTGCCAGGTGTTCTTTTACTAGCGTTATTGGGACATTATCGGGCACTCGGTTCACCGCCATCTTAATAACTGTTTTCGGGATAAGAAGGTCACGGAGAGCATGGGGCAGGCTTTTCTTTGTCTTGTCCCTAAAAATAATAACCCAAAATATGCGGGTGAGTTTCGGCCTATCGCCCTTTGCAATGTGCTCTTGAAGATTCTCACCAAGACCTTGGTGACTCATATTAAGTCGTTCATCTCCGATATAGTGGGCCCTTATCAGAGCAGCTTTATTCCAGGCCCCTTTACTCATGACAACATATTCATCCTCCGGGAAGTTATCCATACCATGAGGAAATCCAAGAGTAAGTCGGGGAACATGCTCCTCAAGCTTGACCTTGAGAAAACTTATGATAACGTCAATTGAAAATTTCTGGAAGAGACCCTATCTCTTTTTTATTTCCCGGATAGTGCGATTCGGCTTATCATGAGCTGCGTTACGAGTGTCCATCCGAGCATTCTCTGGAATGGGGAGCCAACGGATCACATTACTCCCACTTACGGCTTGAGATAAGGGGACCCTCTCTCCCCCTACCTTTTTGTTCTCTGCATGGAACGACTGAGCTATGAAATTGAAGTGACGGTCCATCGTAACAAGTGGAATGCGGTTCCGGTGTGCCGCGGCGAACCTAAAATCATTCATCTACTATTTGCGGATGACATCATCTTCGTTGCCAAAGCTAACTCCAGGAATGCGCTGCAGATTAGGTCCATTATGGAGAGGTTCTATGAAGCCTCGGGGTTGAGGGTGAGCCTTCATAAATCTAAAGTTTGGTTTGGTAATAGTACAGAAGAGCCACGATGCATGGAACTTGCGGGTATTCTGGGTATCAGCGAAACCCCAGACATTGGTAAATATCTGGGTGTCTGTATGAGTTATGGGGGGCGGGGCAGTGATCTATTTAGCCATGTCCTGGAAAGAGTCTAAAGCAAACTGTCTAGTTAGAAGGCGAAAACGTTAAGCTTGGCGGGGAGACTTACCCTCATCAAATCGGTGACCTCGTCAATCCTGATATATCACATGCATACTAATTGGCTCCCGAAGAGCATTTTTAATAAGTTGGATAAGCTGAACAGAAGCTTTCTTTGGTCGATGGATGTTGATAGAGTTCGCACCCACTTAGTAGGTTGGCAAAAAGTGGTGCGAAGGCAAAGCGATGGAGGTTTGGGCATCTGAAAAGCTAGGAAAGCCAACATCTCTATGTTGGCGAAGTCCGGGTGGCGTATCTTTAGGAATTCTAGTGGTGAATGAGAGAAGATCTTCCGGGCCAAGTATTTAAAAAATGACTCTATTTTGGTTCATAAACCCAGTGCTAGCTCTTCGCGACCTTGGCGTGGCATGCATAAGAGTTTTCAACTAGTGGCCCCTAATTTGACTTGGCGGGTGGGGAATGGAAATTCAATTAATTTCTGGAAAGACAATTGGTTGAAAAGTGATCCGATTGAAGCCCAACTAGAGCAAAAAGCTGACGCCCGCAACCGGTCGGTCACGGTTGCGAGTGCCCTAACTCCAAAGGGCGATTGGGACCTGAGCTGTCTCCTTACCAAACTGTCAACTACTGTGGTGTCTAAGATCCTAAGTTTACCCCGAACTTGGGATAGGAATGCGGCGAACTCCCTTATTTGGTCAGGTAACCCTCATGGTAAATTTACTTGCAAGTCTGCTTATGATTTTCTCTCGCCTCGTGCAGGTCCATGGGGGAGGTGTTGGAGTTAGATTTGGCGTAATAATTTACCTACCAAGCTTAAGTGCTTCATGTGGCTTCTTCAGCACAAAAGTATCTTGGTGAATGCGGTCCATTTCCGAAGACATATCAACACTACGGATAGATGCAGTCAATGCAACGTGGCATCGGAGGATATTGCCCATATGTTGCATCACTGTCCGAGAGTTGTGAAAGTGTGGAAGAGCATACTTTCCACTAAATACTGGTCAAGCTTCACCACTTTGGCGGATGACAATTAGGTGCGCACCAACTGGAAAAGAAACTTTGATCACACCTTGCCGGCGGAGTGTGAGTGGAGGTTTGTCTTTATTGCGTCTCTTTGGTTGATTTGGAAGGTGAGGAACAAATGGGTTTTCCAGCAGGTGAGTGAACACACCAATGTCACGGTGTATAATATTCGTTCTCTGGCGATGGATCTACAACAGCTGAAACAGCCATCCGGCAAACAAAGAACCATGTTGGAGCGCAAGGAGTGACGGAAACCGAGTCCGGGGTGGTTTAAACTTAATACGGACGGAAGCTTCATACAGGAACGGAATTCTGCTACAGCTGGTGGAGTTGTGCGAGATGAAAGGGGCAATTGGGTCGTTGGCTTCAACAAAAAGTTGGGCAACGTTCCGGCCCTCACTGCTGGGCTCAAAATTGCTTGGGAGCGCCGTTTTCAGCAGATTGAAGTCGAATGTGACTCATTGTTCGTTTTTAATCTTATCAAAGATACCGATACTACCATGCATCCGCTGGGTTCTGTTATTGAAGATTGCAGAAGGCTCTTATGGGTTAGCCGACTGTCTCACATTGATAGAGGAGAGAACAACCTGGCGGACTCCATAGCCAAGTTGGGCCAACACATTGAGGAAGATTATTACATCTAGAATGAATGTCCAAATAGCCTTCTTATGAAGGACTAGATGTAGCTTGTCTTCTGGTCGCGTGTGCACCAAAAAATAAAATAAAATAAAGGAGCATAATATATAATTTTTACATGAAAATTAATTCATAAACAAATTCCTACATATTAATCTATTCAAATATTCATGAACATGCTTATGAACATATGAACTCATATTTAAAATATTTCATAAAATAAACATGCATTTATTTAAATAAATTCCTAAATTTAATTCATGAAAATAAATTCCTAGAAAAAAATTTCCTATCATGGATTTCTAAATATAATTTAAAGCATATAAAATATAAATTAAATTTCATAATTTAAATATAAAATAAAGCATGAAATAAAATATAAAATAAAGCATTAAAAAAAATAACTAACATTGAGAGAATGGGGGGTGAATGTCGTGAGGGAGAGGAGAGAAAAATGAGGGATTTGTGTCTTATAAATGATAGATTAGGGGGTATTTATAGGTAGGAAATAAGGACCTTAATTTAATTTTGAAAAATTAAAAGAAATGTGGAAGAATTAAGATCACAAAATTATATGGAAATTATGTAGGAAATGTGTACTATTTTTAATCATACACATTGCATTCTATTTTTTGAAAGGAAATATGGAAGATTATGAATCATAAAATATATGTACAGAATATGTAGGAAATGTGGAAGATTTTATATCATATATCTAACCTTTTTAATTTTAGTATTTTTCTAATTTTAGTAAATGATGTCATAATTTAATAAAAATAATTATAAAATAATGTGAAATTTATTCTAAGGTTTAGAGATGAGAGCTTGAAGTAGTGAAAATAGTGAATGAATGAGTGAAAAATAAACTTTGAAATGATTATAAATATGTAACGTTTAAGTTTTTCGTTTGAAAGTTATAGACTTTAAAGATTTTAAAAATCTTCATAAATTGCATAAAACGAAGCTAGGATAAGAGTTAAAAGTCAAGATGGTGATCATGAGTTGTAGAAAATTCGGAAAATATTTTAAGTATTATTTGAAATTTAAAGCATAAGTTAAACACCTATAGTAAAAATAATAAAATTAAATAGAAAAACGTTTATAGAACGAGCTAAGATTAGAATTAGGTTTTGAAAAAAATGCGACAATTCATGAAATAATTCAAAGATCATTTTGACTATAATATTGAATAGCAAAAAGTGAACGAATAAAAAGTTGTTTACGGTGTGAATAGTAACTAAGGTTTTTAACCGATTTTTGCTACTACGAGAGTTAGGATAAGAACTAGGGTGCAGAGAAAATATCTAAATTTACAGAATAATGTGAGGAGTTATTTGGTTATGATATTGGATATGTAAGGTATCTCGGGAGGTATTTTAGAATTTTAGAAAAAATCTAGGGATTCAAGAGCGTCTTTGGAATTTCCATTTTATAATTTTCAGAAAAAGTTCTGAGACACAAGGGATAGGTTTAGATACTAAAAGAGATAAGTACCACGCCCCCCTGAGGCTTTCACAGAACTATACCAATATATTTACTCAATAATGTACATAATTCACATAAAATGCAATGCATGAGAGGATTAAGATTATAAACGCTTTTGGTTTATCCCTTTTTTAACTTGGCCCAGGTTAGGGCCGTTACATTTAGTGTTTTGATCAATCCGGATCTATTGTTATTCATTTTAACGTTTGTGGTATTTTAATCAATTCAACTCAATTACTTGTTCCTAAGTCAAGTTGATCCCTCGAATTTACGTGTTTGTCATAATTGAACTTGGTTCATCCATGTATTAGCCTTAAGTGGCGAGGATATTACGCTTAAATGGTACTTTTGGAAAACCAATTATCTATACATATGGTTTGTTGTCATGTAATTGTTTTTTTTTCTCTTTTTCATTTTGGGGTTATTATCCGTGTCTGAATTAAGTGTACCTTTGTTGATGATTTTTACATAGGGAACCAAGTATAACGAGCCAAAATTTGAGACAGTTTCACAAAGGAAACATGCTTCTCAGTTCTCACAACTGAGTTGATTAGACTATGAAATGGGGCTCTATGAATTTTGGTCTGCACAAGTTGCATGTTTTATTGGAAGATTTTTTCTTTCCTTTTCAAGTTATTTCTTAAAATAATTATTTCTCTTTTTTTTATTTAACAAAAAAATATTATTACCCCGTACATATTAAAATGACAATCATTGATAGCAGCATATCAACCCATGATAAATTCGATCACATCAACTCAAATCGGATAATTAAAGGATAAATTCCGTCATACCATTCTAATTTGAATTTCACATTATTGATTAGATGAATATGGAATCATTAAACTAGTCAATGGATTATTCATGTAACGATTTTTTCATGGAAGATCATAAACAAAAATTCGAATTTTACATTTTCTAGTGATTTTATTTTATTTTATTTTTTAAAAAACTATACAGCAACATGGCAGACAAGGTAATTATAGAATTGTGGTAGTGAAGTAAAATGATTGCATAATCCCAAGAACTTCAGTCCAATTAACAAAGGAGAGTAGGAGACATTGCATGTTACATTCACAAAAGACTTCATCTAATATTATCCCAATCTCTCTCTCTCTCTCTCTCTCTCAATATATATACATCAATTTTCATAGTTCCATCACAAGCCCCACTATTTCGACATAACATTCTTGTATATATATTTAGTTTGGGTTTTAACGATGTATAAATAAAACTTTCCAATTTTATGGTATAATTTGTAGAAGAAAAAACAAATTATCCTCATAATGCGATCGTTTTTCAAAATTTTATTCAAACTTTAAAATACTTTACATTATCAGTTGTACTTTATAAAAAATTTTAAATTGTCATTTGATCATTTATGTATCAACATGCGACTGATTTTTGTTGAAAGAGTTAGTAATTTCTAGTGATCGTTGTTGTTAAAAAAATTAGTGATTTCTAGAAAAAAAATGAGTTACGTGTTAACACCTGAATAACCGAGATATCAAAACCAAATTTTTTGATAAAATACGGATATTAATCTAAATATTTTAACGAAATACACACAACAATTTATTTAAAATATTAGATAACAAAATAAAAAAAGTCACAAATATGGGTTAATTTTTTTTCCTAGTCTAATTTTTAATTCGTTTAGAAAAATATGGATATAAAGCCATGGCTTAACTAGAATCGTGTAATTTATATCTAAAAATGTGCACTTTATAAACTCCAAGAAGATTGTAGGCTTGTTAGGCTACACAAATTAGTATGGATGGTCTCGTGGGCTTGTAGAAAAGATAGTAATCACAACCATCCAATTTTAAATAATCAAGCTTGTTTGGTTAAAAATATAAAGCAATAACATTATATTATGTATTGGGCATAACATGAGTTTAACAAAATCAAATCATACACCGTCAGTGTAATTGTTCGATAGTTGGACCATTCTTTCAATTCAATTCGTAGTTGGGATTGTTATTATGGCTAAGGAATCGACCAAAGCCTATGCCACGGCTTGCCCGATTGGTTGTCGAGTACCATATCCCCGGCTGTTTGCTCTACAAAATATTACGACTAAGAAACCAATTAATTGCTGGACCATCTTCTCAATGCAATTCATAGGTGGGGGTTGCTTTAACGACTAAGGAACCGACCAGAGCCTATCGCTTGGCTTGTCTGATTGATTGTCGAGTACTATGTCGTCATCCGTTTGTTCTATAAAATCACCTATCCTATAAGTGTATGATAAATAAAATATATGTACCTTGATACGAATATATGCTCTTAAATATGAATACCTTTCAATATTTATGTCGTGGTGAATATATTTATTACACTCTCAAACTCTTAATTATTTTTCTTTCTTTTTCAAGCATTTTAATTTAAGTATCAAAATATTTATGTGAGCACAACTCAATCCAGTTAATTATTTATTTTCCTTGTTCCCAAGAAGACTCCCTCTCAAATAAATTACTGAGTGACCAAATTTAGCTATAAAATAATGCCTGTCGTTTAAAAACTAAAATTTTCACTCCAAGCACGAAATTTAACTAATTACTCAATCAACGGCCCCATGATGCTAAACAAAGCCAAAGCACGAGACCTTACCATGGGTACCACCTCACCTAATCCGTCCCCCAACCTAACCATAATTGGATATTATTATAATAATTATTAATTTTCACAGTAAAAACGATGCTCAATTCAATATGCATTTATATTTGAATATACGAACATGGCGATACTACGACGATATAGATTTTTTGTTAAATTTTTCACCGGATAAGAGTTTGAGACAGTATCTAATATGAGTATCCCACATTTAACAAAAATAATATTTTTAAAAGTATTCGTGTATCACAGACATCCACCAATTAGATCCAGACCCACTAATCCGACCCGACCCGAGGTTATATTCTTTATCTTGGGTTTCTTTCACCTACCATGCCCAAAAATTCATGTATATAGTCGACGACTCGAACAGTAGAAAAGCTCCTCTTCCTTTCTGCACCAAATCCAATCTGATTCTCCCCTTTCTCTCTCTATAAGTATCTCTCTGAATCTCGCTGGCGAAGTTTATTTAATACAATTTTCGTGGAATCCGTTTTCCTGGTGAGTTTTCCAGATTGTTGTATTTTGGTTTTGCTTGCTCATGCTAAACCCTAGCTTTGATTCGTGGTGGGGATCTGTTGTCGTCAGATTTTTATATCGTGTTTGCGCGGTTTCGGTGAGGATTAATGGACGGATTTGGGGATTGATTGTTGTTTTTTCTGTTTTCTGCGTTGTGAAATGATAATGTATGGGTTGAACTTTGAAGAAAGATGTTTATTGGTTGTTTAGTTATGTAATTGTGGTTTTGATGGTTCGTTGGTTGGGGAGAGTGCCTTTTATCTTAATTATTGGATAGTTGGATGTGGTATGAGTTCCCTTCGTCGATTGACCTTTGGTTTGAGTGGATTCGGACTGTGTCGGGTCATCTTTCCTGCACATGAGTTCCTCCATACCGGTTAATTGAGATGAAATTGTGCAGAAATGTGGTATTTTGTTGTATTTATAATATGAAAGAGTTTGTAGATTGATTAGTTTTCTGTTCCTTGTCCATAATGGTGTGTAGCTACTTCCTAATTATGATTTTTTAGTTAATACAGGCTGTTGTATATTTGATTTCCTGATGGAAAATGGCGTTGGCATTGCCGAGGATGCCAAGCTAGGAGAGGGGAAGGCTGTGGAGGCTGTAGTATTAGTACCGAGTAAAGAGGGGAGTGTTAAAGTGAGTTTAGATGAATCAGAGAACTCAAAGGGAGATGAAGTTTTTGAAGATGCAGTCGAGGCACCGAGTCCAATCCTTGGTTCTGAGATTGGCAGTGTGTCAAATGGAGGAAATGTTGAATTAGATGGCTCCTTTGCCTCGGAGAATAATCAGGGGAATTCCAATGCATCATGCGATGTTCACAAACCTGAAGAAGTAAGTGGTGCTGTTCAGACTCCAGAGGATTCTGGGGATAAGGTTGATCATCTGGCGAGTGAAAAGATTCATGATGAGAAGCAAAGTTGCACAGAGGAAAATGTGACCGATGCAAGTAATGGAGTGATGGAAGATAGCTCGAGCAAGAAGGATGAAAGCATTGTTGTGGATGGGGGAAGTGATTGTAAGGAAATCAGCAATTCAGCTGCTGCTGGTGAAACTGAAATTCAATATGATGGAACTGAGATAAATCAGAAATTGGACAAGTCCAATCAAAATTCTGAGGATAGTGTATCAAATAAAATGAGCTACGCTGAAGTTGTAAAAATTGTGGATGGAGTCACCAGACAAGACCCAGAAATGATAAAACCTGATGAGCTGAGCAGAGCTGGTACTGACAGACATAAAACTGAGAATGACGGACATGTTCATGAAACAACAGAAATTCATGATGCCAATCAAGTAAAAGGAGGCAATATTGGTTCTGACATATGTGAAAATAGGTCCTTGGATCATCATGAAGGAGGGAAGATTGCAGATTCTGAGACTCTCAAAGAACAGATTCTTGAGATATTTCAGGAAGCTGAAGATGCTGACGTGGTAGAAGGAAGTGGAGCTCAGTTGAGGCTTGAATCAGTCTCCAACGGCGATATTCCTCACAATATGGAAAATACTAATCTAGATTCTGGACATCATAATGCAAAGCTTGAAAACAACTATTCTGATTTGCATTCTGAACTGGAAGGGAATCAGGTTGGAGACCAGGTGGAGAAGCCATCTATGTCTTCTGAGAACTTGAAGGCTGATGAGAGCAACAAAGAACAGGTTGAGAGGGTTGAAAATCAGCAAGTGGAGAAGGATGAAAACAGAGGTTTTGCAGCTGAAGATACTTCTGCTACCGAACATACTAGAGACAAATCTGGGCGTGATGATGACCAATTGAACCTGAAGACAGCTGAAGTTGAGCCTAATATCTGCTCGTCTGAATCGCTAACTGAAAATTCTACATCAGCCCAGCATCAGCTTGATGGTGCTACTGCTGAAGTCCCCACAGCAGTTGTCAAAGCACCGGAAGAAGTGATGAAAGATGAGAAAGAACTAAACATGTCAGGTTGTAAAGAACAGGAAACACAGGAACCTGTTTCTCATGATAAGGTGCAGGAGTCTGTTTCTAATGATAAACCAGCTAATGCAGAACCTGATATTAAACCTGCAGCAGATGTTTCCTCCTCTGCTAGCTCTCTTACTTCCCAGCCAGCTGGCCTTGGGCATTCTTCGCAGCTGCCACAACCTGCTTCTCAAAACAAAGAACATGCGGCCAAGTCTACTGCTAATATTCCAGCAACCAATGTTACCTCATCAACTCCTGCTCGTCCAGCTGGACTCGGGCGTGCTGCGCCCCTACTGGAACCAACCCCT
>JBBMKE010341988.1:0-24841 GCA_037834125.1 Lippia alba | reverse complement strand
CGTACTAAGTACGTTATATATATATATATATATATATACACACACATGTGTATATTATATATAAATATTTAATATTTAATAAATATTAAAACTCAAAAATTGCATATTTAAACCGTGATATTGCGTATCTAAATTGTGATATTGCGTATATACTGTCCAGATTGGGGAGTAAAATAAAATTTTGAAACTCAATTGAGGAGCGAACTCAAAAAAATTTCGACTTGGAGAGCAAACTAATATTTTTTCAACTTTTGGGGAATTTTATAAAATTATCTCTTATAAATATGTAATATTATATTTACATATTTAATAATATAAATATTATTTTTCATAAATACATAATATACATTACACGCATATATATATATATATATGTATTTAATACATAATACATAGTCAATATAATATACAAATATATATTATAGCTTAAAAAATATCTTAACATAATTATATATAATATATTTATTTTAACATAATAATATATTTATATTATATAATTATTAAAATTAATTTATATTTAAGCATAATAATTAATTGAACAAAACCTGCATAGCCTGGGTTTCGAACTCGGGACATCAAGTATGAGAAAGGTCTTCCCAACCAACTGGGCTGCGAATATTTTGATCTTTTTTTTTATCAATGATTTTATTTATACAGTTTCAACGCATTTAACGGCAAAATCCTATTTTCGTCCAAAATTTGACGGTGGGATCAAAATTGTCACAAATTGAATCCAATGGGACCAAAATTGCAAATAACCTAATCTTACGGGATCAAAAATGTAATTTTCTCTATTTGTTAAATACCATAGTTTATAGATTAATAAATTCCGATGTCGGTATGTAGGACTAGAGCAAATTCTTTTTCACCTAAATCTCTATATTGCACGAAGGACAAAAGTGTAACTTCCTAATGTGTTTATGCGTCACAACTCACACGTGCCATACAAGTGATATGATTCGGTGACCCGACAAACAACGCTCACAACCATTTAAATTCCTATCGGGCAGTGGCATTTACTTTTATAAACCATCACCACCGACACCTTCCGGTTAACTAATGTCTTTTCACCGTTGCTATCCGGTCAAAAACGGAGCCCTCTCAAATTTCTCCCATTTTTGGTTTTCCTCCATATTCTTTTTATTAATTATATTTAGTATTCTTTGAAATTTTGAATATTATAATTGAATATTTTATAAAATGGATTCCTTCTAAAAATTACAAATTACATTGATTAAATTTAAGGTGGTGTTATAGATTTTGAGACTAGATTTTCCCATTTTACGAGTGTTTTAATAGGTATTTTTTTTAGACTAGATTTTCCCATTTTACGAGTGTTTTAATAGGTATTATTTAATTGAATTTGTAATTTTCACAAGGTGCCAGATCCAATTGTACTAAAATTTTAAAATGTGCTAAATGTAATTAACGTTTTTTTAATTTGATCGATGATAATTTGCTACTAATTAACTAATTCGGAAAGAACGATGGTTCCTCTCAATAAAAAGATTAGTGTCCTCATGAAGTATTGAAATTTACATTCTCTCATTCCTAACCTATCACCGTAATTAATGATATTTGTACAAGCATTCTCAATTCTTATAATTTAGAGAAATTTGTTTTCCCAAATAGATAAAAAAAAATCTTACAATCCAAGAGTATGATGCCACAGGAGCGATGATCAAAACAAACACATGAGAAAACTAGTATTTTTTTTAGTCTAATATTAATTTATTATAGACATTTAACATTAATTAAATATTTTTGGAGCATGATACACTTAAGAAAAATTATTTTCTGAAATTATAAAATGATCCCAAACATTTTATCAACCAAATAATTTTTAAAGCATCTTTAGGTACTACAGGGCGGAATATTGTGATACTTTTACCATTTCCGTTCGAAGTTTTTATAACAAAATAAAAATCATGAAAAAATATTAAGGTAAATCTCCCCACAAATAACATAATCATAAGTTTGGAAGCTTAGGAAATGGGAATAATTGCAGAGAGGTGTATGATCCTAATAAATCCAAATTAGATGCCACACTTGAAGCTAAGATGTCCTTGAATTCGACAATAATAAGACAACACTTTGTCTAACTTGGATGAAACGGTCTAACACGAACAAATGTTGTCCTCTAAATTTTATCGTATTTGCACGTGCACCACTAATTAACATATACTAAACCCCATATTAATTAACCCCTATGTGAAAGTGCAAAATTCAATGACATTAAACCATTTTAAAACAAAAGGGAATTTACTGAAACTCCACTTGTAAAGTAATTATGCATAATTACTTGTGGACCCCATTTTTTTAAGGGAATTTAAATTTGGTAATGAATCAAGATTTATATTAGTTGTAATCACTTTATCTGCATATTTCCCATTTTCTAATTTTTTTATTATTTTTGTTATTTATATGGAGGGCGAATTAAATCTAACTATTTTGTATTTAAATATAACGTAATTCATTTAGATTGAAAAATTATATTTTAGTATGAGGTCCCCAACAAAATTTATAAAAATCAACTTATACCCTGATAGTCTGTATGAATTTTACATTAAAAGTATAATCAAAATTAAAAAACCTTCCATAAAATTTACAAATAAAAAAGAATAACTTATATAAATTATGAATTTAACAATACAGCCTCTTGAGTTACAAATTAAATTAGAAAAATCAAAAATATTTTTTGAACGATCAATCAAACTCTAACGGATCTCAAGACCAACAACCCCCCTTCAAAAATTAAAAACTACTTCAATCAAAATATATCATATCATAATTAAAACAAAATAAATCATATGGTAATTAAGCGCCTAATCACATAATACGAAAGCGTAAATTTTCCTTTTATATAAATTTGGATCCTAGGGTTGTCAGAGAATATGATTCTTGAACACAAAAGGTAACAAGAAGAAATCCCAATTTCCAAAAGTAAAAGGAAAAAGGGAAGGAAAAAAAAAAGGGAGAGGGGTAGATTGTAGTCAAAAGTGGGTCCCACTTGGAGACACTTTATTCTCAACCGCAATCAACGGCCTCCGCCCCAAACAAAAGAAAATGCATGTAATGATGTATAAACGTAATCTCTCTATTTTCTCGTGCAATTTCTTTTTTAAAAAGTGTTGGAAATTAAAGTACGACTATACCACTATTCTATACTCTTTTTTCCTTTTTTTTAATCTACTTCGTACGAAGTGTGGTAATGCGACTTTTTGGTATCAGAACACGTCATGCGTAAGTCAAAAAGAGCAGGTATCCGTGATTACCGGTTGTCGCCGGTTTTGTTACGGGGACGGCAATGGTTTCCACCTCCGGAGGTGAGCGTCTGCCGCCTGTCACTGTTGGTGGTCCTGGTTTGTAAGGGGAGCCTTAAAGCGACATGTGCACCTCTCTTTCTCTCTGTCTCTCTTATTTTTGGTTTTTTTCTAATTTTAGTGTAGTTTCTTTTATATATTCTAATTTTAATTTGTATTTTTTTTATATTTTAACTTTGGAGTGATCCTCTTTTTGAATAAGAGGAATCATTTTTTCAAAAATAGAATTTAATATAAAATTTTATGAGTGCATATATAAACTCGTAAATTTTTGTATTAAATCATCTTTTTGAAAAAATGTGATCACTGTTCACTACAGTGATTCCTCTTATTCAAAAAGAGGATTACCCCATAATTGAAATATAAAAAAAATACACATCAAAATTACAATATCCAAAAAAATACACACTAAAATTAGAAATTCACCCTTATTTTTTATACAATATTGGATTTATGGTATAACATCGCGTCGAATATTCAAATTGTATTCGAATACTTAAAGGTGGGCGATGGTGTTCGAACTGATTGGGTATTATCCGTCTGGATAGAGAATTAAGAGTTTTTTTGGATTTTGAATACCGGACCGAATCAGCTAAAATTTAATAACTTGATCTGATGTTCATCCTCTACAGATATTTTTCGTATAAAAATTTAAAAGAAAAATATATGGCGATGTATTTATATCGAATCGTATCGCTATATTTGTCTTTTATTTTATTTTTTTCCCACTCTTTCTCTACCTCTCCCGTTTCTTCAATTTTATGTTTAATCTTTTCTGTTTTGGCTTTTTTGATCGATCATGTGGATGTCCCTTGTGAAGGGCTCCTCCTATCAGGCTGCAGAATTTTAATATAAGAGATTAATGTAGTGTAGTGAGATAAGATGTTAGACAATTATATAAGATTTAGGCTCATAAAATTAAGTTTGCAAATGGATCTGTTGAATTAGGAGGATTGTTCTAAGTAATGATCAAGTGATATTGAAATTTTAATAAATATCAGATCAATTATTATTAACTTTCTTTTGGATGTGATATACCTTTTGTTACGAGTATCATTATATTTACGATTCAAAATATGCATAGTGGAGGGGAATTAAAATGTTGATATTTTGTTGAGTGGAAGTAAGTTGGGCAAAAAGAGTAAAGGGGCTCCCTTGACATGAGGAATGCTTTAGGCTTTGTTGTTGATGGTGGAGACCAAACATTGTCTCCAAAAACAATAGTGTTTCCATTACCCTTTTAGGTTCTTCTTTCCATCAACTTGAGAACATGCCCCTTTTGAATTCCTAGACCATTCACACTATACAAATTAGTTATTAATTATAGAAATTAGATCTAAGTTTAGACTTGGTTAATTCTAACTTGTTCAATTGTTTCAATACATTCATTATATTAGTATACTCATTTTTTCATAAAAATTGGCTGGCTAGGTGTTAATTATTCTAACATCATTTATACTATTATATTAAGCAAGATAGACGGATAATAACTATTTTGGTCTTTTAGTGTCTTTTTTTTTAAATTTTATTTTTTTCAGTCATTTTAATTTCTTGCATTCTCTTTTTATCATTCAAGCCACGCTTCTTCTTTTTTTTTACTTCTCTTTTTTCTTACTTGATTTCATTTTTACTCATTTTTATATGACTTATATCCTATTTTCCTCATATTTTTAAAAGTTTTAATTAATAACATTCTTTTATGTTATATATTTATCATAATTTAATAATTATATTAAAATTAATTATAAAATATATATTAATATGAAAATTGATTTTAATAATTATTTTAAATAATAATATTTTGTTAATTGCACATGCAATTAGCATGTGGCAATTACTAGTTTCACTTAAATGAGAAACCCTAACGACACCACTTAGCTTGAAACATATAATGTTTAGACAATTTTAAAATTGTTATTTAGCAGTTTCATGCTTTGATTAATATTTGATCGTTTCATATATCTATTACATAATGGACCAAAAAAAATATATCTATTATATGACATTTAAAAAAAAATTCAATTACATGAACAATATTTATATCCTCAACTCGGTATTCCTAATCATACAATATAATTTAAAATGAACTAAATTTTAACTTAACCCAACGTAATACAGCAAATTAGTTCGATTTGCACATAATCATTCGTGTATTTTACTCTTCTTTCAAATAATTTGGCAAAAAAGGTCAACTCGTTTGCTTGGAACTTCATTCAAAAAAGTGTACCATTGATCAAATCTCAGTACAATTTATAAAATATAATTCAAAATCGCACTACAATATATTAATATAATTCAAAATCAATTTATTTATACTTTAATAACCAAAATATTTGAATATTTTTTTTGTTCTGCGTGAGAGCACACTATACAAAATGGCATGTTTTCCGCTTAGTGCATTAAATGGGTCTTGCGAATGAAGTTAAGTTAGTGTAAAAGTGGGCATTATTAATATTACTTTAATTCTGACTTATAATAAATGTCAAGTTTTATTTTTTTAATTTTGAATTTTCAAACTGAGTGATTATTATTTAATTAAACATCAAATTTTGAGCTCAAAATCCTGTTAAGTTGACCAGGAGGAGACTTCCTGTACGCGATTTACATTGAAACTCAAATTATACGTTATGATCTTCTGTAGTAGAAAAAAAAATATATAATGGGAGAAGTTGATCCTCTGTTCAACTTATCTCGCAAACAGATTCATAATTTTACAACATAGTAATTCAATTAAGGTATGTCATTTTCAAAAATATTATTCCTTATGTTGTGTTGAATATTTATTTGAAACTCCTCACATAAAAAAAATTTTAAAAAAATATATATCATCATTTATACTATTATATTAAGCGGAGAGACAGATAATAACAGTTTGGTTTTTTGGACTTTTAGACTTTTTTTTTTATTTATGTTTTTTCATCCATTTTATTTTCTTATTTCCCTTTTTTCTTTTTATTTATTTATTTTTTATTCCAACAACTTTCTCTTTTCTCACCACACTTCGATTCTTTTCTATACAATTTTTATTTTATTCACTTCATAATTAATTTTTTTAGAATTAATATAACATTATTTTATACTATTTAATTATTTATTTATCATAAATTTAGTAATTATATTATAATTATAAAATATATATTAATATAACACTTTGTTTTAATAAATTTTAAAAATAGTTTATTTGCACACGTAATGAGTGTGTCGTGTTACTAGTATTTATTATTGAAGAATTTAAATTATTAATTAATGTGGTCGAGATTTTTTAAGGATCAATTATATATAGTTTTATAAGGGGTGGAAAACTTAAAACCAAAATTAAAAAAAAAACGTTAATTACATAAAGTAAAATTTAGTAGAGTCATCTGACCACTTACTACGTGGTGTTTATATCATCGTATTCATATCTGAATATTACTTATTTACTTGTTATTGGCGACAGAAATGGAAGTTATAAATATGCTCGCGAATTATATATGGCCAGAGACATTATATTATTAATCATTACTAACTACATTAGGTAAAAATATTGTTTTAGCGGCAAAACAAAATCGTTATGACCAATACATATAATCATTACACAATTTTTATCTTGTCACTTGTTATGTCAAGAAGCATTTGCAAGCAGGTTAACGATGACAAAAATTATGTTAATAGTAGCCATAATTATTGATATGTTGTGATAGCTTAACACTAAATGTACATGTAATTCAGGTTACCTTAATTTTGTCAAAATTTTTAACCCATAGTGTCAAATTACTAATTAATTATATGTTATTCATGATAATTTTAATAAGTCCACGTAATTATTAATAATGACAGTGTTATTATTTTATTTTGTAGACATAACGGATACATACTGTAACTTAATATTAATTATTATCTGACCTTTATGGTCCCAAAATGTTCTTAATTGTAATTTAAGAAATTTAAACGTGCGAAAGAAATTATATATGTGCATGGAATTCTGTTGAGCACTAATTCCAATACCATCTGTGCCAGTTTTCCAACTATTTGGACAGTTAATTTCCCCTTTTCTCATAATTTATCTTTTTTTTTTTTAAATAATCCACGCAAATGATCGACTTAACAAGGTTCCTTCCTTACATATATGATAAAAAAGAACACAATCAATAAAATGAATCATAATTCATCTATGATCTATCGCATACAATGTTAAAGCGAAAATGTTCAACAAAATAATAAATCAGTATGTCAACGAGGCATAATTCCTCATAATTTCTCTTGAATCTATCATCCTAAATTATAATTAATATTAATTTTTGGCGTAATACACAAATTAAACTCAGAATAGATTTTGTAATCCACCTGAACTTGATTGCATGTATAGCGATGTAAGCAACAGTCTTACTAATATAAAATAAGTGAAAATAACTATAATAAATTGATATCTAAAATTGATAACTAAAAGAAGAAATGATTTAAGTGGTAAACATTCGTGAACTAATAGGTCACAAATTCAAGTCTTATTATTGGAGATACTTGGAAAACTAACATTAATTCTCTTGAAAAAATAATTAAAAATAATATCTAAACAATAAGAAACGAAACATTCCCAGGTTTGTGTTCTCAGTTTAGTCATATTTAACTTCTTTATCATGCATTATTCTGTGTCTTTTTGATGTTTCACCAAACTTTAATTTGTTGACGGATGTCAATTTCCGTACCTGTAATTGACATATTTTTGACGTATATAGCAAACATACTGTATCAAATTTTATCGGTCGTAAAAATTAGTTGTTTTGTTGAAATGAATTCTAAGAAACTTTGTGATCGATTGGTTTAACAACAAACTTATTTCTCTAATTAATAATTAGTATAATCCAATTTAAATACATGCATATGTACTTGAATGTCATGATAATAGCTCCTCCACTTCGCACAGCTTTAATAGGGCACACATTCCTGCAGCCTTGGATGCAATATCAACTGAAGATTCGAATACTGTTATCATGGTTAAATATCATAACGTGGTTTCAGTTTGCATTAAATTCCTTCACATTTAACTTCTCCAGCTTAGGGAGTTGGTTTTTAATTACCTCAATATCTATATATACGGATACGAAATCATGAATTAATATATATGCACTCTTACAATAATATATGTTCTCCAAAAATACCCTCATAACTTTTGGGTAATTCTAACCGAACCTAATTTGATCAAATTGTTGCAATAAGTGAAGGAGTGTTTTATCCGCCGTATTGTATGGTAGGTGGAAAATTTAGGAGAGTGATAAAGTAAATGATAAATGTAGTACACTTATTATTATAATTGATTGAGTTTGATGGAATCAAGTTTGAGTTAGAATTTTTCCAAACGTTTTTCCTTTTCTTATGAAAGAGTACGTTTAATTTCTTAAAATTATTAAATAGCCAATCAACTATGTGTCCTTAAATCATGACTAATGTAGATAATAATAAATTATTTACTCAAGGTTTCATCAATGTTAGGATTCATCACTAAGTTATTACAGATCGAAAAATTCTTTTATCGACCAGACATTTTTGCAGTAGTCGATTAAAATTTTTTGAAAAGAACTTTCGAAATGATTCTGGATGGAGAACCTGGGCAATTTAGAAAGAATAGTAATGCATTATGTCGCTGGAAATACTTATTAATTTATTTATACAAATTCATTTTAAACTATTAATAATTTAAATTTTGGAATATATTGAAATTTTATAACATAAAATGTGTGGAGAAGATGGGGATACATGTCTTGCATTAATTGTCCGATTTAAGTTTCCTTACTTTTTCATAGTTAATGAATGACCAGCGCAGCAGCCTCATGAATAAATGGCACTGCCCACTTCAATGGAAGCTGATGTTTTGGTAGTTCAATAATTATGTGTGTTAGGTCTCATATAATATATATTTCATGTTTGTTCGTAATTTTGGTCACCACAATTATATGTGTCTGTCCGTAATTGTACAAATTCATCATAATTATCGGCTCATGCTATAATTGCATGCACAACCCCACCATCAACGTATTAGATAAAAAAATATTAATTTCACAATCTCATTTCTCCTATTCCTTGCAAATATTAGGAGAAAAAAAAGAAAGAAAAGTATTTGATATTAAAATTTTGAAATGATAAAGTTATGATTATAGTATACTAAAATCATTTTGAGAATAGGTGAATAAGTTGTTATTAGTCAATTAATTATACAATTATGTAAAGAGAGAAACTCACCCAGTAACCTTATTTAATTGAAACAAGCATATGATTTATTGGTAGCTATGATGCATGGACACGGACATGGCGATACGGACACAATACGACATAGATACGACGATACAATTTTTTTTTTTGAATTTTCCACGTGAGGGTCGGACACATTGTTCGAGATGCGTATCCAACACAACACGACACGGCAAAATGATATTTTTAGAAGTATCGGTGCATTAGAATTGGTAGGTATTTGAATTTGCTGAAAGAGGTACAGTTAAAGAACAATTAAATATTCATTTGCTATACTTGATACGCGCTCGTCATTACTCTTTCACTCTTCTTCTCTTTTGTTCTTTTTATGTTCATCTATAGTTGCTTATGTAGAATAGAGTCAATTAAAAATTTATTTGACTATACTTCATACGTTACTTTTAATTCCCTCAAATTCTTAGGGACGTCCCTCTGTTCGCTAACCCCATGAGGAGTTCGCTTCCATGCATTTGCACAATTTTGTGTCGTAATAATTCTTCCTCATGTATCCTCTGTTAGACATAGGGATATATGGAGCATGATCCCACAAACATTTTAGGATAAATATCGGAAAAGTATATATTATTTCTAAAGAGGTCACCTATGATCACTAGTGGATTAGTTATGACCTATTTTAATTTTAAAAAAATATACAAATATAAATCCGTAATATTTTCTCCTTACATTTCATTTCGTAAACCAAAACGAAAGAGATAATAATTGAAAAAATAAAAGATAATATTTATCATCATTATTTTTATTTTATTTTAATTTCTTCCCCAAAGATAATGTGGGAGAATTTCTAATTTTGGTGTCTTTTTTTGGTATAGTGTATTTTTGGTGTATTGTAACTTTGGGGTTTTCTGGTTTTGAGAAAACCGAAATCACTGTAGCAAATAGTGATTCTGCTTTTGAGATAAACGGAATCACTGTAGCAAATAGTGAATATTGTACATTCTATTGCTGATTTATCAAAAAAATTCATGATTGCAATGTACGATATTAACAATTTGCTACAGTAATTCTGCTTATCTCAAAAGCAGAATTACTATTTGATACAATGATTTCGCTTTTCTCAAAATCAGAAAACTCCAAAGTTGTAATACACCAAAAAATTACACAAAAAATATAATATAATAAAAAACGGGCACTAAAAAAAAAAAAAAAAACCGATAATGTGTGTGAAATTTCCATGAAGGGTGCAGAAATGTAGGATTTTGTCAGTCTATGGTATCTGCTACGACGAGGCTCATGCTATATCTTGTAGACTCGTGCTTAGGCGTAGTCGTAGCCCTTCTATTCCCGCATGCTTTAGTTGTTCAACCAACGCCGTTCATAGTTTCAAGGGATATGTATTGACCCAGATAACTGTATGCCGTATGGACAACGGATTTTGGGTGATCTTTTGCAGCTTCTCCTATTTAATTTTGACAGAATAAATTAAATGATTAAGCGTGAGATTTGTTATGGTCCCAATAAGTAATTTATATTATTATAAATTGTTCTTTTGTTAAAAAAAAAAAGAAATCTACTAGGTTTGATATTTATGTTTGGACCAATTAATTTGTCTTTCTATTTCTTGGCGGACCTAAGTTAACAAAATCTTATAAGGAATGATCAATAATAACAGGTAATTATAGTTAATAATAATGTGGTTGGTCTAATATAATTCATTCAAAATATTAGTTATCGAGAATAATATTCAAGTGTAAATATGTAATTCAAAAGAACAAAACATTTGTAATCAATATTACAACCAATAAAAATTAAAAACACAAGGAAACAATGTATATATATATATATATACTAATTATTTCCGACGCTACTCATGTACTCGATAGACATATCAACATAAATAACGACATTAATAAGGTGCACATATGAAGTGTTTATTATTTAACCAACTTACCTACTCAGACACTAGGTTTCTTTTCTACTGATAATAATAAATTATTTCCCAATGAAAATATATAGAGACATCATCTCATAAATTAAGAACCTTGACTTCATGCACTCTTCGCTGTCCAGTTGCATATTAATTTCTTGACGACATGTTTAGTCCCTAAACACCCTAAAACATGCCGTTAATTTATGGAGCGAGATACGGTTCAGCTTCTAAAGTCAACCAATTTAGTTCGTATAATACTAGTAAATTAATAATTATTGAAACAATGTCCTCTGGAAAACTATAAAACTCTATATAAATTTAGTTCATTCACAAAATTTCGAATTAAAATGACCTTGTTGAACACCAAGTGATGCAGCCCATCAATTTGATAATATGCTAATTTAGATAAAGATTTTGTGTTCGAATTTAAGAACGTTGCTATCATTAATAGAGAAATATCATGCCTTAGTAACACTATTACTTTATTGTAAAAAGTTGAATCTCCAACCTAAGGGCTTCTATATCTAACCCGATGGAAGTGAGTATAGTTAAATCAGGTACTTAACGGTCCGTTAAGGAGAGGTATTAAAAACATCATTTAGATCTACAAGGAGCACACCCTCAAAGCCCAATTTAGACTCACGAATAAAACTTTCATATTGCAGTTATGTGGGAATCGAATCTTGCAACCTGTTACAAATCTGTCCCTCCAATCAATTGAGTTCTGCCTTGCGGGCTTAGTAACACCATTACTTGTTTAGTGGCGTGGTGGACTGAGGCTGTATATTTGAGTTGTTATTTTTTTTATTCGGGAGATAAGAAGATAAACTAAAAAGGATATATAATATTTATGCAAAATCAATAAGAGACTCGTACAAATGTTGAAGCTAGCGTGATTTGCTCAAAAATGTTGGATGTCAGGAAATGGGGAGAATTTAGTAGAGATTGGGGGTGGGAGACGACAAAAGCAGAAAAAATTGCATGTTCAAACTTGACTTAAGTCATATATTTCATATTTATGTTTACATGCATCGCATCGCAGATTCGCAGTAAAGACGAAAGAGTAGCAGCGCAAATCAAGGTGGATAATGGAAATTCATCATAATCTGGAATTGCGGTCGCATGTGCTGAGCCGCGCCCACATCTTTTTATTTCTCTTTTTCTATAACTTTTACATCAACAATTACGGCTCGAATTAGTTGTGATCTAACGCGATCAAATCAGAATTTTTGAACAATAGTATATGTTGGTCGATTAGTATTTTGAATGAAATTTAGATTTGATATGAGGGGAATTTAATTCAATTAGTAAAATTAATTTTTTAATTCAATGGTAAAAATGGGTAACAAATTATCACTTATGAGAATACCGATAAAATTTTATATGAACAAAACAATAACAAAGTATAATTGCGGGCAAATGTCAATTTTACCTATGTAGGCTAGGAAATTTGGTAAAGTATTTGTTACAATGGCGGAACTGTCAGATATTTGGGTTTGCGAGAAGGATTACATCTTGTTTGGGAACGGCCGGTATAAAAAACTGAAGTTGATTTAGAAGTGTTGGCGACTTTAATTAATGAAGAGAGTGTGGAGGATCACCTTAAGAAACTCTATTATAAACTGTCGAATTTTATTGAGAAAGTCGTGAAACGCAACTCTCAATCATATCTAAAAAATGTATAACATGAGCTTCGGTAAATTTAATAGAAAGAGACACTCTCGTTTAAGGAGAATTTGGTTATCTGGAGTTATCGGATTGAGGAGATTGATGAATTTGACTAATGATCCATTACTCCTAGCTACTTGGGTTTTATTACGGCTAGGAATAAAAACATAATGAAATAAATTTGAGTACACCTCGGCATAAAAACAACCATTTTCCTCGTCGTTTTTCCATCATCAAGATTAAAAATAGGCCAATTTCCCATATAAAGGAAGGGGGAGTTATAAACTCAAAATTATTTATTCATAAATTATGAATGTTTTAATCTCATCATTTCAATAAATCCTTTAAACAAGAAAAATTAGGAGGAGGACCACACAAATAAAGAATGCACGTGGAATCATTTGTGAATTGTGATAGAGAAGAGGCGACAAGCGTGGAGACATGAATTCGGTTAAAGCTGAAGTTACAATCATATATTATATTATTTCTTATTATGCAGTTAAAATATGTCCTCTGCACCATGGTCACCATCATATTTAAATATTTAAATCACGAAAGAGACAATGACTTCTCTGAGAAATTTGTTTTTTGGTATCCATCCAATTGAAATCAATCACATTTAGTTAACTTATCTAACCAAAATTTAGTGGCAAACAATATGTGGTTTTAAATTAATGTTACAATCACTTATGCATCATTTTCAGATACGAAGTCAGGATTTATGAAATATATATTACATAATATGTATTTGACTCAATAAATTCACTTTAAAAATTAATTAACAAGTGATCATAGTTGCATGAGGACTATCCAATTAAATAATAATATAATCTAGTATTAAATAGATATTAATAGTACATAATTTAGTATTTAATTGATATAGTAACTGTAAAGGTTAAAATGGCAAGTAATAATAAGGGAATTCAGTTAAAAACATCATTATTGTTTAAACAGTATAAAAACGTTGTTAGTGGACCATAATATCACTGATTGCAACTTAATGATATATTTATAAGCTTTCTTTTGTCTGAAATTATGAGTGATTGTTTGGGCCTCCTTAATCCCGCTTTATTTTAACGAAAGTTTATTTTAATGAGAAGAGGTATAATGATGGCACCAGCAAGAGACAAGATGTTTTGGCTCCGCCTCCTCCATAATTGGTTACCTTAAACGTCATAATTAATTAGAGGTTAACTCAGTAATCCTATTGGTTAATTACTTATTGCTTAATTTCATGCATGTCCTTTTTTCAAAATAATGATTAAAAAGTCTACATATTTATTTGTGTACTCTGCTTTAGTTCAAGTGCTATATATATTATGCTTTCCTCCTTTTAATTTCCACTAAGAATTTTAAATTAGTCAATGGGCTTGGCTCAATTCACATAAGCCATCACCTTAGAGACACAGGACAACCCATATTTTTTTAATTTTCATAATACTTACTTTCTCACATTTAGAACAGTGAAATATAAAATGAGGAGGGTGTGTGGTCGGGTGGAAGATACTTTCCATCCTTAACAAAGATTAATTAGGGTTCAAATTATAAGTTTGGGTATGGAGCAACTTTAAATTTCCTGGCCAGTTGTCCTACCCTATGATGTGCATACAATCCAGTAAGGGGATTAGTCACTCTAGTCAGCGGATGCGCTGATCTAGACAAAAAAAAAAAGAACAGTGAAATATATGCATGACAATTGGAATTTGAAATTTTTTCAAAAACAAATATATGTAGTTAGAGTATGAATTTAGAATAGAACTCCTTCTCATTCCAAATTGAATCATATATTCGACACCGTTCAATTTCCAAATTTAAATCAAGAATTGAAAATTATCCGATAATTATATACATTTGAATTAATATATTTTAACTTTTTAAATAGAAAACTTCACCAAGACTGAAATATTTTCAAAGTGAATTAAGAAATTTGAACTCAAAAATAAAAAAATCCTCAATCACTTTGGTCAATTACCTTTAGGTCTAGTTAATTAAGTTTAAATCCATTTTTCGAAGAACATATTCAACCCAAATCTTAACAACTCAATACATATAATCAGATACGTATCATTAAAGATTGGATAATATAACAGAGGCATTGAGCCCCACAAATAAGCACTAAATCCTTTTGTATGTGCATGCAATATATTAAAAAAGTATTCAATTGCAATCTTTAGTAACTAATAATACATGATTCTTTGGTCATCAAGATCTAACAAAAAGCTATTGCAAGTGGGATTATTTATTTTTTCTTAAGAAAAAGAAAACTCTAATAAAGAAAAACAAGAGAAAAGGAGCAAAAATATCAGAAATACAGACAAAGAATTGGATTAAAAGCCGACACCCGAATCCAAGGGAATGGATAACAACTTCCCCACTAACTGTAACAATTTTCTGGGTCCATTTATTTTGTACCATACCTCCAATCTTATATTATCAATCCAACTGACTTTTCATTCATTTTCACTATTTAAGTAGTAGGTTTTGTAACTGAATTCGCACGGGAATAGATTAAATTCTAGTTAATTATTCGATAAATATATTATATATATAATCAATTTTTTATATTAATTTAATCGAATTAAAATTACCGAATATTTGAAGTATGTTGGTCTTTGATTTATATTTTCTCTTTTTTATTTAGTAACTCGAGGTTGCTGTTAGGGAAACTGAAACATATGCAGTGAATAGTCAAAATTAATATTCCACTTAACTCTTAGGCACACATATTTAAGCTGACAAATAAATTGATGAGTAAATGTCAAGACAAACTTTTCTTGCTCCAAAAGGTGGAATCGTCCACCTTAGGTGCCCCTCCTAAGTGATCTCACACCAGTAGGAGACAAACTTTTCTCTTCTTCGTATTCGTGGCTAGTCTTTCGTGCTTAGTCTGATATATTTTGAATTCTGATACTCTCATTTATAGAAGAGAAGAGTCATGTTAAAATTTAATAATTCTATATGACTGAATTTGTTATTATCTATCTTATTAGTTATGTTTTCTGGAGTCTTTTGTTCAAGAGTTTTCTTTGGTTTAATAATTAATAAACTATCAATTGATTGGACTTTTTGAGAAGAATTGCGAATTAAACATTTTGACTTAATAGTCATGTGTTTATTGTAATAGAATCTCATAAAAAATGAATGGAATAGGAATTTTTTATTCGAAAATTTTAAATGTTTTTCCCCCTCATAAACTTGTTAAAGTAATAAATCCATAAATGATGACTTATTATGAATATTATGATATATTAATTTTGAGATATTTACAGAAGGGTTATGTGCTTGGATGGTCAGGTAGTCAATTGTGTCTTTTCATGGTGACCTTTACTAACTAACTAAAAAAATTATGACACTTTTAAGTATATCACATATTAAATAATGGGATGTTGTCGAGTTAGAAATTACTTATTCGTTTCTAATCAAGTGTTAAAATTTTACTATTAGATTATATTATGAAATAATTTTGAAAATTTCAGTTATTTCACCTTTTTTAAGTGTCTATTGTAATACAGATTAACTTTTGTAGTCAATAATAGATGTTATATCTAGAAAAAGAAAATATTAAAATACAGTCAAATTAGTAAATTTTTTTACCACACTTTTAAAGTGCATCAGACATTATTATATGTCAAATTAATATATAGTTTTAATGATATAGGTAAAGCTTAGTGTATTATAACTTCGATTTTGAATAATGAATCAAGCCTTTTATTCGGTCCAAATCTATTCCAATGTTTGTGAAGAAATTGGGATTCAATTATTGTATTATACAGACGAAAATAGTCGAATTATCAACATAGCTTTATTGTTTTAGCAACCCATCATGTCTACACATGCGTTCTTATAATTAATTATAAGTAATTTTATAATTTGATTTGGAATATTGAAAGTAATAGTTTGTAATGTATATGGGTTGTTGTTTCCATTGGGCATGAAAAGACAGCCCATTTCATTACTTCAGAATTTTGATTTGAATCATTGAAACGACATCCATATTATGTACATCAGTGGTTCATGTAAACATGATCAAACAATTGCAGCAAACATTAATAATATAAATAATAAAAAAGATGCGAGCATAAAAGTTTATTAGCTAGTGGAATATTGTCTAATTCATGCATTATGTCTTCATTGCATTTGAACGTACTTTATTCATAATCTTTGTAGTTGATGTCTTTTGTATGATTAATATTTAGCCATGTGAAGAAGTGTAGCATGCACTATATATAACATCAATTGATAGTGAGGTTTATCTTCTTTTCTTTTCTCTTTCTATGTAAAATTACAATTTTGATACCGTAAATATGGCCGAGTCCATAGTTGATCATATAAGTATGTACATGTTTAATACATTTAGCCCTATAAATTTTGAATTTTTAACACAATTAGTCTTATTTCAACACATTTGATATTATATATGCGTGGTCTCAGGTTTGAATATTAACTGGATTACACAAATACACAAGACTAAATGTGTTGAAAGTGAGGATCAAATAATGTAAATCAGAAGAGAAAGTGAGAAGTTAGAGTACAAATTTTAACAATTTCAAAGTTATATAAAGAACTAAAATATATTTGCTCAGTACTTACAAAACTAAAATTCCAATAGACATTTAAGTGGTCAATGACAATGATCTAGGTTCGAATCCCACGTGTGGGTGTGTTAAAAAAAAAGAAGTTAATCTTCTTTTGAATCCCAATCTTTAACATTTTTGTACTTAGTACCCAATCTTTGAAATTTTGCACTTTAGTATTTAACCTTTGAATTTTGTTGCACTTAAATGCCTCCGAGTAATAAGGAAATGACACGTATACCACGTCTGATATTAGACACTTAAATGCAACAAAATTTAAATATTAATTTAAAAATTGGGTACTAAAGTACAAAACACCCCAAATGTTGGTGCAAAAGAAGATTAATCCTAAAAATAAATTGTCATTGGCTATTTTATAATATTAATTAAATTATTAAGGGAATAAATTACCTATACATTCGGGTGGGGGGGTTGGGTTGGGTTACAAATGTCTATCCCCGGAAGATCATCAGTATTTCGCTTGGTATGTATTATAATTTATAAGCAATCAGTGTTTGGTTGCATTTGAAGGCAATCTTTATTTTCCAAGTCACCAAATTATTACATCAACATGTATTTATTATTAATTCACCAAGTGTTTAGTTTTTATTCAGCTAATTAATTAATTTAAGATAATGTATATTTAAATAAATTATCATGCAGCAGCTCAGTTTTGCTGGAGATCTCAAACGCCAAATCCTATAGAAATTTAATTAAAGGTCAACATATTAATCTAAACTAGATCAAAAATGAAATTCACAGCTTGAACTGGTCTTAAGGCACATCAATATTAAACAAAACAGAAAACACTAACCTAAATGGATTTTTATTTTACTTTTATCTTGTGCCATTCCTAAAAAATAACCACATTACAAATAATAAAAATAATTTAAGAGCCGGTGTAAATGTATCTCCTTAAATGTAAATGAAATAAAGGCGGGTACACGGTAGGACTAGTTACCAAACGAATCCCAGCCGTCCAATACCCTGTGATTGACCTCATGTCTGGAGCCCAACAATATGACGTTGCAATTGACGGCGATTTTGTTACCATTAATTCGGGAACAGGCGACACTTGTGGGTGATCTAGGTGAACCACGTGATCGCTCGTGGCAAAAATACAAAAGCCCCATAGTGGGCCCACCATGTGCAATCTCATAAAAGTGCTCAAATACATGCAACCTCCATTTTTTCATGATTTACATTTACCAACCGTATTATTTTATTTAACTTAAAATATGATGTTATTCAGAAATCTTAAATTTGAATTTCTTGAAATTATCATACCATAAATATTGTATCAAATGATCCGATCGAACTTGAACACGGAATACATTAAACATAAGCGGGGGAAATAAAATTGAAAATAAGGACATTTATTGCTGAAGAATTTTTAAATTTTTGGAGAAAATAGATCAATTTTGGGAGGAGGGAAAAGACAAGGAAGAAGAATAGAAGGGTGCGGCAAATAATACAATTTGTAGAATGTGCGCATAACGAATGACAACGTTATGGGCACATGGATTTTGTTCTATTATAAGGCCAATTTTCGTTTTCGTCCATTATGGGGAAAGAGCATAATTTCACTTGGTTTCTGTGATCCTCCTCTTAAGCTGATGATAAGTACCCAGAAATGATTACATCAGTGCAATCAATATTTCAAAGTTATGTTAATGGAGGCATAGAATTAGAATTAAGAATTTGACGGCACACGTGTTAATGCAGGAATTTGGGAACTGGCCATGTGATTTATACAAGGGGTTCCATACCCATGACACATGAATTTGTTAATAATTTGCACCATCTCACAACCCAAATTAAAATCTATAGTATATTTATTGATGTTTTCTATATTTAGAATAGGTGTTCATTTTCTGAACAAAATCTAGAAAGAGGGCATTGAAATTTGAAACATTACGTACTCAATTGAGCGTTATCTCTCATTTTAATTTTGTTCTTAATCGGCTATTTCATTTACGCATCTTATACATTTATAGGCGGTTCAAATTGAAGATATAAATCTTTTTATTTTATTCTCCCATAATTTCAACTATTTATAAATACACGTGGCATGTATTTTGAATGAAATAGAAGAAGAAACATAAAAATGAGAGACCCAAGCCGCTTGCTATACTGCTCAAAATGAATTAAAAATAAACGCTCATTAGTAAGATTTTTTCAAAACTAATTCATGGAAATCAATTGGATTTGGACCAACGAACACCTTTGATCTCTTTAATAAAGTGAAAGGAGAAACGGGCTTTACAAGGCCCAAAGTATCGGACAAGACTAGAACCACATGGGCCTCAACACTTAATTATTGTTCACAGGTAACTTATATCTGCACACGGACTCTAAAAATAATTTATTTTTATTTTTTTTTGTTAATTGATTTTATCCACCATTATCTCTTGTACGTCTTTTTGACGTCTATTTTCTTTCCAGGACAAACAAGTTGCTTAATTTGCACCTTTTCTCTTATCACTTTTCTTAATTTTTCTTTTCTCTCTCATCACTTGCATTATTTTTTATATTATATAATTTTTATCAATTTTCACTAACATTTTAAAATTTTATAATTACTAATATATATTTTTAAAATAACTAGTAATATTTTTTTATAATTACTAATATGATATTATCTTATACTACATATATATTTATTCATCATATATTAAAAATAATTATAACTATACATTTAATAAAAATTCTAATTTTAATATATTTATAGAATGATATTTTTTTTATTTGCACATGCATAGAATGTGCAAAAATGCTAGTATATATATATAGTATGAGATATCATTTGAATTTTGCACCGGATGAGAAGCATATTATATATATGGCAGGTAATTCTAACCTAAGTCTAACTCAACTAAACCGATGTAATGAGAAGACAAGTGTTCAACACATTCGTGTGGTTGATGAAAAAATTTGAGAGAGTAACAAATTATTATACTTACTTTTTAATTGGTTCGGTTCAAACAAATCGAATTTGGGCTAGAATTACCATAAAGGTTAAAGATCCATTCTTTAGACATAACATTCCATTCTACCAGAACAAATTATTCTGTTAGCCCGCGTTTAAATTAGGCATGTTATTGGGCTAGATCATGCATTATCATGTGTTTACTTTGCGTGGGCCAAAGCTCGTGTCAAAAGGCCTGGCCCGTGTGAATGGCGTGAAACTCCATGACTTATAAACACGCCAAAATTGCGTGTTGAAAAAATGAGGGACATAAACACGCGGTGCCACCATCATAATTGAAGCCACTACCACTGTCGCTGCCGCAAACACCATGAACGCTCTAAGGCCCATCTTCCCGTGTTGATGGAGGAGCGAAAGAATGGGCCGAAAAGGAGTTTTTGAAAGAGGGTTCTGCTGCTCACCCTAATACCCATGTGAACAGAGTTAATTCAGGTTACAATTTATACTAATTTCTATTTTCTGTGAACAGAGTTTTAAATTTAGTTTGGGATTGGTACGTGTAAGTAAGTGTCTTGGATTTTGAATTTTATGTTCGTTTCTTGGTTTTCTGGAGGATCTATTCATTTTCTTGATCTGTGTTTTTTCCAATATCTTGATCTATTCATTCTTTTCATCAGATGTCTGCAATCAAACAAAGAGCTTAAAGGAATGATGAATATTGAAAATTCAAACATAGATGTTTGTATTGTATCTCTTACACTTTTGCATCATATGACAATTGATATTTTGTTTGATACAACAAATTAAATATTGATTATTGATCAGAGAATTTGATGTTTATTATAGAACTTATTACATGGGTTCTATAACTTATTATGGACAAACAGCTATTAGAGAATCTGGAAAATGTTGCTAGTAGTATAATACACCATTCTTTACATATGGGTTACATAAAAGTTTGCAGAAGATCTCTGATACACTTCTTTCTAATAGAAACTTTGGAATGACAAAATAAACACGAGTTGCGAAGCACCATTAATTCATAAGTTATTATTTGTCCTCATTTTTTGCTCTCCGCTACTTTGTTGGCAGAAACTTGGAGAAGGTGTAAAAGGTATCTACATTTCCGTGGATGTGGACTGCATTTGTTCCTGGAGGATCCCACATTGAACCAGGAGGCCTATCTTTCCGTGATGTCCTAAACATACTTCACAACCATTATATTTTCATTTTAGTGATGGAAACTGCATGCTACAATGACGATAAAAAGAACCGGAATCACTAAAGATGATTAAAAAAGTCTAGATTCGTTCTTGCAAGATTTGCAACTCCACCAACTATACCAAATATGGAATGACAACCTAAACTGGTCAGAGAACTTACTGCAAAGATATCAAAATGATTGGACTCGGTCTGTCCCAGAAATCTCATCATATATTGTGTTATGGTTCTACAAAAACAGATAAACAGATCATTTAAGTAGAGAAGATTTTCTAACTGAATTCGCACGGAAATAGACTAAATTCTAGTTAATTATTCGATAAATATATTATATATATTTACTATTTATTAATTAATTAAATTTTAAATAAGTATAAAATACCTTTAATCTATTATATTAACTTAATCAAATTAAAATTATTAAGGAATGTTGGTCTTTGATTTATTATATTTTCTCTTTATTATTTAGTAACTCGAGGTTGCTGTTAGGAAACTGAAACATATGCAGTGAATAGTCAAAATTAATCTTCCACTAACTCTTAGGTACACATATTTAAGCTGACAAATAAATTGATGAGTAAATGTCGAGACAAACCTTTTTCTTCTCAGTCTTATTCGTGGCTTGTTTTCCGTGCTTCGCCTGATTCTAATTCTGATACTCTCATTTATAGAAGAAGAGTCATGTTAAAATTTAATAATTCTATATAATTGAATTTGTTATTATCTATCTATATTTATTAGTTACGTTTTCCGAAGTATTGTGTTCAAGAACATTCTTTGTTTTAATAAACTATCGATTGATTGGACCTTTTGGGAATTATGCGAGTACTCGAACTAAACATTTCGAGATAATAATCATGGTTTATTGGAATAGAATCTCATAAAAAATGAATGCAATAGGAACTTTTTATTCGAAAATTTAAAATGTTTTCTCCCCCTCATCAACTTGTTAAAGTAATAATAAATCTATAAATGAGCGACTTATTCACGGGGTTACAAAGCTACTAAGCTTTACCGAAAGGAAAGAAGAGAGAAAGAAGGCATATTAGAATGTCGAAAATGTAGGAGTTGGGAAACTGATCGTAGATACAACCAAAATGACCCTTTAGTTGCTGAAGCTTTGGCGGCTCTCGCTGCTGCAAAATTAGGCCGTGATTTTGGTTGGCGAAAAGTGGTGTTGGAGGGTGACTGTTTGAATTTGGTGGATCGGTTGAATAGCGCGGAACCGGACTTATCGGTGGTGGGCAACCTGGTGGCAGACATCAAAGCCATTTGCCCGAATTCTTTTGAGGCGTTCCGCTTCTCTTCTGTTAGACGTGGTGCTAATGGTGTAGTCCACAAACTTGCTAGGAATGCACCTTCGACTTGCGTAGGTTCCTCTGATTTCCCTGCTTATGTGTCGGATTTAATTTTCTTAGGGTCGGATTAATATAGCCCCTCGGTGTGTCTGATCCTAAAAAAAAAAAAGAATGTCGAAAATGTTGACTAAAAATTAAATATTACGATGTATTAATTTTGAGATATTTACAGAAGGGTTATGTGCTTGGATGGTCAGGTAGTCAATTGTGTCTTTTTATGGTGACCTTTACTAATTAAAAAAATTATGACACTTTTAAGTATATCACATATTAAATAATGGGTTGTTGTCGAGTTAGATTTGGAATATTGAATAGTTTGTACTGTATATGACTCTATGGGTTGTTGTCTTCGTTGGCATGAAAAGACAGCCCATTTCATTACTTAAGAATTTTGATTTGAATGATTGAACAATGTTTTCAAAACCGGATCGGAGGTCAAACCGGCAAGCTTACTGGTTACTGGTTCAACCAGTTCGATCAGTTCAACCAGCGGTCGAACCGGTATGACGTCATAAATAATTAATTATTATTTTATAAATTAAATATATAATATATATATAGCATTAATAAATTTATAATTTTCAATATATGAAATAAAAAATATATTTTCTCCGGCTAAAAATGAGAATTTAACATATATTATACAAAATTATGTTTTTTTACAAGACTAATATTTATTATTTGTCATAAAATTAAGATATGTCTTAATTATATGTATTACTTATTCTTAATTCTAACTCAACCCTAAAAGCCCAAAGGCCCAAACATAATAACAATAAAAGTCTTATCAGATAATCACCAACGCTAGGGCAAATCCAAACTTATCTTTTTGAGATTTCATAGCAGCAATGTTGAGCAACTGCATCTTCCTTAGCAGCCAAAAAAAAAAAAAAATTCTTTGTCTTTCTCTCAAGCTCTCCCTCTATCTCTATTAAACCAAAAATCCTTAGTCCTTGCTATGTGAAATGCTGGGGAAGACATGTTGTGCGCGTTTTGGAGAAGAAAAGGTATTGTCTAAAAAATGAGAATCGGAAACAGAGAACGCAACTCCAGGAGGGAAAGAGGGGGAAAAAAAAAGCAAAAAGGTGAAGATATTCATGGAACCGGCGGTCCGGTCCGGTTTTCAGGGTGGAAACCGCCTGTTAATCGGCCAGTTTTTCCGGCCCTGCACCGGTCCGATCACTGCCGGTTTTATAGGTTGATTCGGACCGGACCTCTTGCCGGTCACCGGTTGAACCGGTCGGACCGGCCGATCCAGTCCGGTTTTCAAAACACTGATGAACACATGTTGTTAAGGATTATGCATCTGATATTCAATTTTTAACTTAGAAATTGTGAAGCTATTATGTACCGAGATTATTTGAGAGCTTCCACAATTTGTGCCGACGTGTGTTTGCGTTTGGCAGTATACAAGTTTGTTTTAAATTGCATATAGTAAACGACAATTATAAATGTATAACGTTTGGTGATTAAATAATTTTATTTAGGGAAAATTACATTCAGATACCCTGAAGTTTGCCCTAATTACAAATTAGTTCCCTTTTTTTGATAATTACATATTAATCTCTAAAAATAATGTTTTAATTACAAATCAGTCCTTCTGTAGGGGTTAATATGTAATTGAAACAGTGTTTTTAGGGATTAATATGTAATTA
>JBBMKE010341554.1:0-13279 GCA_037834125.1 Lippia alba | reverse complement strand
GGGCACATATCTCGCACAAATTGAACAAGAATTCACATTCCCTTGCATTAACCCACAAACCCACAAACCTCATAAATTCTATAATCTCCTAGTCCAACTACCAAGCAAAAGAAACCATAATTAATCAAAGAATATGCAACAACAGCCCCCAAGGATGCTTAAATACACAACAAAAACCAATGGAATGCAAGGATGCAACAAGTGCCATGAAAACCTTACTATTCACCCTCTTGTTCAAGAACATATTTGCCCACATGTATGTTATGATCAATGCATATATATAAGGTCACAAGAGCATGGAGGTTCCAAAAATATACATACCAAGTGAAGAAAATGCATAAACAAGGGTCTTGAAGCTTGAGGTCTTGCACAACAAAGGAGCTTGAAGGGTTTGATCTCTTTCTCCTTCTTTCTTGACTGAAAATTGGTGAGGGGGAAGAAATGGGAGAGAAAAGGGGCTAATTTTGTGTCTAAGAGGGAAAAGAAAAGTAAACAAGTATGGCTATGGGCCCCACTTAGGTATTTAGGTGTGTTTTGTGCACATACAAGTATACGGTTGAGTATTTCAGTCGGAAATGGATACAGAAAGCTCAAGACTAACACAAAAACACATAAACAAGTTCTCAAATCATATTAAACACGTAAACATGCTCGGAAACAAAAATCACAAAACACGTAACAAATGAGAGCAAGAAATTCATGTATTTCATGTACGATCAAATATTTCACGTAATTCACGTAATTTCAAATAATTCAAATAGTTCAAGTAATTTCAAATAAGAAAAAAGGTCAAATAATTTAATAAATCACCTAATTATAATTAAAACGTGCACATAAGGCATACCTGTTCGTCCAGTGGATCGGGGTGTCACAGTTTACGTGCGAATTTGAGATTGAATTAGATTGAGATGTGCAAGAAATGACCATGGACGAACGTGAATTATTGAAATGATACCTTGATGCACCTCCATGACCTTATTTGATCTCATATGCATCTCATATCATATGGATGACATTGCCGTGTGTCATATATGGTCCTCATGAGTTTCTTTGCACTTCCTTTGCATAGATACCGGTCCTGTCGGAGGCGAGGGCGATCTTTGAGCTCCTTATTTCCCTTTCTTGTCTTGTGTAAGGTGGGTTTTTCTTCTATTAGTTAATGCGACCCAATATGTCCCTTTATGTGCAAGTTTTAAACCAAAACCTATATATATATATGTATTAAGTCATTTTCGTGTAAATGTTTTCAAGTGTAAGCCCTTTTCTTGTTTACCCTACCAAAAGTTTTGACGAGAGCATGAATGTACACGGGGCCCAGGGACTTTTGTGTGAGGCTATCCGGGAAGGTAAGGGCCGATGGTGGTTCTCTCACACTAGTTCCAACCATTTACGGTGAAACGGACTTTGTCAGGAGTTTTGACAAAGAAATGCTAACCGGGCTTTTGGAGATTCATGTACCCTACTAGCCACAATAAATGGATGGACGGGTCTTGCAAACCCGCCCATCACCTGGAAAAGGAGGACCGTGCGGGAAGGCTGGTACACATATTGCCCACATGGATTACTATGAAATTGTATGAATGTGCACGAAAGATTGAATGCATGATAATGCATGACTGAATGTTAATGATTACACATGAAGAGAGGGTTGGAGATATACACACCCACTCGCCGGGCTATGAATGACCTAATGTTAATGAAAATGATTGTTATAATCCTATTGAGGCTTTCTTTCTTGCCCGCTTGGGAAATTATTCTAAAACTTCAATTGGGATTATAACTTGCATGTATATGTTTCAATTCCGTGATATTAAATATTATGCCTCATTTTATACCCACCAATCCCTTTTGGATTGAACCGTGTATTGTTTCAATTTTTTTGGTTGCAGGTTTTGTTCGTGCTAGACGGGAATACAAGTCTAGGGAGTTTTGCATTCGGGTCTAGCATGTTATTTTATATACACACACTCATATTATTATTGTTTTGCTTATGTATTTATTGAACGCTTATGTATCTTGAGGCTGCGAAGGCCATGACTTATGTGGATTGTGAATTTTGGAGCTCGTAGCTCATTGTACATGCTTTAAAGATATTGCTTCCACTTTTCAATGCCTTGCTCTGATTTTATTATTGTATTTAGTTGTTATGTGTTCAAAGGTTAGCCTACCTAGCATAGCGAGTGTGTTGAGTCCCCGTTCGCCGTGATTTGATTCGTGTATGGATTGTCCATTTCATATGCGGGTCGGGTCTCGGTACGGGGGATGTGGCGCCTTGCGTTCGGGTGTTAAATATTGCACATCATAATCAAATCCCAACAGCTTTGAGATCCATTTTTTTTGCAATAAAGTACCAATCCTTTACTCTATCATATGCTTTAGGCTCTGCTGGTCTGACTTTATAATGAAATGATTGCCTTGCAAGCAATGCCTCTACTTTTTAACTGCCATAAGAATTGCTAAGAACTCCTTCTCATAAACTGATAAACCCAAGTTCTTTGGACCTAAAACTTTGCTTAAATAAGCAATTGGCCTTCCCTGTTGCATCAAAACTGCCCCAATTCCCACATTGCAAGCATCTATCTCATGTGTAAATGGCACATTGAAGTCTGGCAGTCTAACCACAGGTGTAGATGTAACTGGTTTCTTCAGTTTCTCAAAACCTGCATTGGCTATTTCACTCCAAGCAAAACAATCTTTCTTGAGTAAATCAGTTAAAGGCTTACTGATGACCCCATAGCCTTGAATAAACTTCCTGTAGTATCCTGTTAGTCCTAGAAATCCTCTCAACTCCTTAAGATTCCTGGAAACAGGCTATCTAACCATTGTTTCCACTTTTTCAGGATCAGTAGAAACCCCCTCTTTAGAGATGATATGCCCCAGATAATCCAAAGTGTTAGTGCCAAATTTGCATTTACTCCTCTTAGCAAACAACTTATTACTCCTCAGTAACTCTAACACAAGATGTAAGTGTTTTAAATGCTCATTCCCATCTTTGCTATAAACCATAATATCATCAAAAAAGACCAAAATAAACTTTCTAAGATAAGGAAAGAATATTTGGTTCATTAATGACTGGAATGTAGATGGAGCATTGCATAATCCAAATGGCATTATTAAGAATTCATAATGGCCATTGTAGGTTATAAATCATGTCTTTGGCACATCTTGATCCTTTATTGTTATCTGGAAATACCCTAACCTGAGATCAATCTTAGAGAAACAACTAGCTCCATGCAACTCATCTAACAATTCATCAATCACTGGAATGGGAAAATTGTATTTGATAGTTAGTGAATTCAAGTACCTGTAATCAACACACATCCTCCATGTTTCCTCCTTCTTTTTGACTAGTAAGACAGGTGAAGCAAAAGAGCTCTTACTGTTTTGAATGATCCCTTCTTTCAACATGTTCTGGATTTGCTTTTCAATCTCCTCTTTCTGAGTGTGGGAATATCTATAGGGTGCTTGTTTCTTGGGAGTAGCATCAATTTTCAGCTCAATTTGATGCTCAGTCTCTCTTCTAGGTGGTAGAGAAGTGGGCTCTTCAAAGATATCTTCAAATTGAGATAATAACTTGTGCAATTCTGGATTTTTGATCTCCTTGCTTGATACTTCATCAAGAGAAATTACAGATATTGCAAATATCTGAGCTGAGTTTGCTTCACTGTTGTGTCTCAGCAACTTCTCCATCCCATTCACTGTAATGGTTTTCATCACTTCATCTCTTATAGCCTTAATCTGAACCCTCTCATCATTTTTGATCACAGTAATGCTTTTGTCTCTATATTTTATTTCAGCTTCCATGCTTTCAAGCCAATCACCACCCAATAATAGAGCAGTCTCCCAGATTCAAAACTCTCACTGGAAAAGTAAACTTATGCCCTTGCATTTCCCAAGTGAAATCTGGCCAAACCACCCTACTAATCAGTTTTCCCCCACCTGGAATCTTCACCACTAGTGGAGTGGTGATCTCTTTCTTACACCTTAACTGTTTTGCCAACTTTTCATCAACAAAGCAATTAGTTGCTCCACAATCAATCATCATCAAAACTCCTTTCTCTTCCACCATTCCATTCACTCTAAAAAGCTTTGGATTGCTGTCTCCAGAGATGAAATGAATGGAGGTTGACATATCCATCTTTTCTGCTAGCAATTCCTCTAAGCTTCTATCCTCATCAGGTGGTTCTTCCTCATCATTTCCCCATTCAATGTCCTCTGGAACAATAACAAATATTTGTTTTTGAGTGCACTGATGTCCTGGAGTGTATACTTCATCACAATTATAACATAAATTCTTTTCCTTTCTAGCTCTCATTTCAGCAGAAGTTAATAAACTTCTCATTGGTTTGCCCTTATCCCATGGTTTACTTTTACTTCCCTGATTGGCTGACTTTGTATAAGAGTTGTTTACCACTGTTTTGCTAACCGGTTTGTGGTGTTGATTGCGTTTCCCAAGGAAATCTTCCTTCATTGCATCCACAATCATCTCCTGGTTCTTGGCATACCATATGGCTTCTCGCAAATCTTGAGGCCTGGCTGAAAATACTGCATCTCTAATGGATGGTTTCAAAGCACAGCAAAAGGCAGTTGTGAAGAAATCCTCAGAAAGATTACTTTGAAACAACAGCATTTGTGATCTCAGCTCTTCAAACTTGTTTGCAAACTCATCCACAGTTCTTGTTTGCCTTAAACCATTAAATTCTCTTACAACAACCTTCATATCCCCCACCTCAAACCTTTTAAGCACTTCATCAATAAACTTTTCCCAACTCATATAACCCTTAGATTCAATAATGCCTTGAAACCAAACTTCAGCACTACCCATTAGATACATGGATGCTATCTGTACTTTCTCATTTTCAGAGGTGTAAACTAATTGAAAGTATCTTTGTGCTTTTCTTATCTAGGATCTCGGATTAGCTCTATCAAACAGTGGGAAATCAAAATGTTTGTTGGATTGAGTGGTTACTTGAGTGCTCGTAGATAGCTTATCCCCATTGCTACCTTTGTTTATTGCAGATCCCATCTCCAATTCAGTAGCTGCAGACGGTACATCACCCTGCACTGGCTTCCCTTTGTTGTAAATCTGCATTTGTTCCGCAATAGCACCCAATTGCATGAACATCTTATCCATGTTTCTAGACAGATCTCTAAACCTCTCTTCATTCTTTCTCTCTGAAGCTATCCTTAGAGATTTCTCCTCATTGAGAGCTGCATTGATAACTGTTCCTATTTCTTCAGGAGTTCCATTACATCTTTAGACCGTAAGCCGTCCGCCATTACTAGTATGTCCGGATCTTACAACTCTGAATACCAAATGTAATGTTCTAAGATATATTTATACCGAATTAACAACACCAAAACCCAGAGAAACAAATGATTGTATTAATAAGTGAATTGTTCATACAATCAATCAACAACACAATATGGAAATACTAAAAATGCAAGAAGAAATGTAACACAGATAGAGAAGGGAGAAAAGGGGGTAAAGAACAGAGTAACTCACACTTTTCTTGCCCTACAATTCACTCCCAAAATCATTTAAATACGAAGTTTCTTGAGCTCATGACATCAGCTAACCAACTCCCTCGCCTGCACCACCATACCAGATAAATTCACCTCCAATCCGTTATGCATGGTCCCCCCATGCAACAACAACATTAGATAGGCATCTTCCTGAGCAACAGTGGAGATCTTTTCCTCATAAGTTGAGACGACATCGTTTTGCACCTGCTCTTTAAACCTAATCTTGCGGCTGTGATAAAACGGGATCCAACGGCCCTCATTCAAACCAGAAATTGCGCCAACTTTGAATGCTTCCATGACATTGCATCCTCCAATTTTGGATCCTTGACCCCAAGGATCAAACTCAGGAAATTTCTTCATGATCATATTGTAATCCTTCCACGTGGCCTCCTCCTCAGTAGCATTTGCCCACTGGATCCAAATATGGGCTACTGGTTTATTGTTCCTTGGAACTAATCTTTTTCCTAAAGCTGCAATAGGATAGATTTTAAACATTCCCTCATCACTAACCTCTGGAAGCTGACTGCAAGGTGAGTGCTTCTTCCCTATTTTCTTCTTCAGCAATGAAACATGGAATGTGGAATGGATTTGGCAATTGTCAGGTAGGTCCAGTTTGTAAGCTACCTCGCCCACCTTGGAAATCACCTTGTATGGCCCAAAATACTTGGGTGAAAGTTTCAAATTCTTCCTGAGAGCTATAGAAGACTGTTTGTAAGGTTGTAGTTTCAAATAGACCATATCTCCCACTTCTAATACTCTCTCAGACCTCTTCTTGTCAGTAAACATCTTGAACCTTTGTTGAGCCATTTCCATATTTTTCTTGATCACTAAATTAAACATCTCCCTCTCTTTGAGTAAGTTCACCACTGACTCACTGTTGATCTCAGCATAAGATCCCAAAATGGATTTGGATGGTTGATAACCATATAGCGCTTTAAATGGGGTCAATTTTAGACTTGAGTGGTAATTGGTATTATACCAAAACTCAGCTAAAGACAGCCATTTGCACCATAGCTTGGGCTTAACATGACACATGCACCTCATATATGTCTCTAGGCATTGATTGACTCTTTCACTTTGTCCATCAATCTGAGGATGGTAAGAAGTTGACATTGCCAGCTCTATACCCATGGTTTTGAGTAAATCCTTCCAAAAAATGTTGGTAAAGACCCTATCCCTATCTGACACAATGGACTGAGGCATTCCATGCAGTTTATACACATTATCTAGGAATAATCTTGCTACTTTTTCAGCTGTAAAAGGGTGAGCAAGTGGAAAGAAATGTGCATATTTAGTGAATCTGTCAATCATCACCATGATTACCTCTTTTCCCTCGGATTTTGGCAACCCCTCAATGAAATCCATGGTGATGTGTGTCCATGCTTGCTCTAGTACAGGGTAAGGGCTGTAACAAGCCAGGATACTTAACAGCTTCATGTTTGACTCTTTGGCAGATATCACACTATTTCACCCAATTTTCCACATCAACTTTCATCTTTTGCCAATAGAACATGGACTTGAGCCTTTGATATGTTCCATTTATCCCAGAATGGCCCCCTAAAGAAGAATCATGTAAGTTTTGAATAATTCTTTCCCTAAGCTGGGGTTCATTTCCCACACAGATTCTCCCATTTTTTCTCAATAAATCTCCCTTCAACTCGAACTTTGGAAATGATAGTTTATCCACTAGCTTAGATTGTAGTATTTGTGACAATACCTCATCATTGTTATAAGATGCACTGATTTCAGAAATCCAAGATGGAATTACTACTGACAAATTGTTGCATACCATATCAGTGTGATCAACTCTGGAAAGTGCATCAGCTACCTTATTGTCCACTCCCTTCTTGTATTATGTAACACCCCGGATTTTCATCCGTACAGGTATAGGTTATGTGACACTATGTGCGTATTTAAATTTAGATTTAATTGTGTATTCTATTATTTATTTTGATGTATTTTGATTTCTTTATGAATTCTTAAAATATTTGAATGAATTCGAATGTGAATATTTGAACTTGAATGCGCATGATCGATATGTTTGCTTGCCGAAACCGTATGAGTTTAATTCTAAATTTTGTGAAATTTGAGTATGCGTTAATTTTATGTGTTATGAACGTGTATGTGTGCTCGGAATTTAATTTGGAACTCGTTTGCAACCCCGAAACCAACCTGGAAAACAAACCCACGCCTAAATGACCCTCCCTCACTAAAATGACCATAAAACCCTCATTTCTTACACAAATTACATGTGGTTTGAGCCTATATGCCCCTCACTCACAATACCATCAGCCATAACTTAAATCATTTCAAATTAAACACCCAAAACTCTCCAAAGAAGCTGAGCAAGTCGGGATACAAGGAAAGAAAGGGAAAAACTCACTATTCATCATCTCCCTCATTGATCAACCATTTCCATCTCTTGTTTTCTTGCATATGTGAGTATGGATTAATTCATGGCATCCCACCCTCTTTATTTCAAGCTATTATATGCATGATATTCTTGAGATTATGCATGAGTTTTGAATATATGCACATTTATGAGGGTTTGAGCCAAAATATGTGATCATGCATATACCTAAGTTTTCCTTGAGTTTCTTGTGTGGAATTTGATCACTTGAACTTCCTTATCACTTCTATGGAATGATTACATGTGGTAGTTGAGGATTTATTGATGTGCCATTAATGAAGGTTTGATTGAAAATGGAGGAAAATTGGTTTTATGCATTCTTGATCATAATTTCTTGTTGTTGAGTTTAGTGCATGAAAAGGGATGGATTTTGTGTTGTTTTTATGGCCTAAACTTGTGTTGATTCATTGCCTAAGTGTTGAATTTGGTTTTGGGAGAGATCAGCCCTGTTTTGCCCTGTTTTTGTTACTGATACGTGCAGGTCGCGGCAGCGACCAAAATTAGTGTAATTTTGGTAGCTGCCGCGGCCCTCACTGTTCATGCATGGAATTTTGAATTTTCAACTCGTTTCGCATGATTTCTTCGGCTCATTTTTGACTCGTTTACTTCATTAACATGTCTAAATATGTGATAACTTGTGTGCTATGAATTATCATGAGTTTTGATCAAATGTGCTCCAATTTGTGTTCAAGCATGTCTTTAAAGTCCCTTAATGTGTATATATGTTCTAATGCTTGAAATTTTTATTCTAATTGATTACATCTCATCTCTTTTGGACCCTATCAACTTGAATACATGCTTAATGATATGATGTTATGATTATGTGAAAATTATGAAATTGTTTGAATGAAAATGTGAAAGATATGAACTCAAAACGATTATAAAAGTTCAAAGAAAGAATGTAAAGTGTGTTTATGTGACTTCATGACATTTATTGATCTCTTATGCATCTCATATCACGTGCATGATGTTGTCGTGCGTCGTATATGGTTCTCATGAGTTTCTTTACACTTCCTTTGCACAGTTACCGGTCCAGTCGGAGGCGAGGGCGATTTTTGAGCTCCTTGTTGTTCCTTTTGTCTTGTAAGGTGGGTTTTTCTTCTATTTAGCTAATATGACCCAATATATTCCTTACGTGCAAAGTTTTGAGCCAGAATCTATATAATATATATTGAGTCATTTTTGTGTAAATGATTTTGAATGTAAAGCCTTGTTACTTGAAATCCTACCAAAAGTTTTGGCGAGAGCATGAATGTACACGGGCCCCGAGACTTAGTGTGAGAGGCTATCCGGGAAGGCAAGGGCCGACGGTGATCCTCTCATACAACTAATGACGGCGAAACGGACTTTGTCAGGAGTTTCGATAAAGAAACGCTAACCGGGCTTTTGGGGATTCATGTACCCCACTAGCCACAATGAATGGATGGTTGGGTGCAAACCCGTCCATCACCCAGAGAAGCAGGAACCGTGCGGGAGACCGGTACACGGATTGCCCAAACAGATAATTACGAACTCAAATGTATGTGCACAAAAGAATTGATTGCATGAAAATGCATGAATGAATGGATTAATGAATACACATGAGGAGAAGGTTGGAGTGTTTGTACACGCCCATTCGCCGGGCCATGGTTGACCTAATGATTAATCGAAAATGATTGTTATAATCCCCTTTGGCGCTTTCTTTTCTTACTCGCTTGGGAATTTATTCTAAAACTTCAAATGGGATTATAGCTTGCATGAACGTGTTTCAATACCACGATATCTATATATTATACCCTGTTTTATATCCACCAATCCCTTTTGGATTGAACCCGATTTTGTTTCAGTCTTTTGGTTGTAGGTTGGTTCGTGCTAGGCGGGAATACAAGTCTAGGAGTCTTGTATTCGAGTCTAGCATGTTGGGTTATTTTGTATACAGACACTTATATTATTATTATGTTTATGTATTTGTGGAACGCGTTTTCTTTACCTTGAGGCTGTGAAGGCCATGACTTGTTATGAATTTTGGAGCTCGTAGCTCATTGTACATGCTTTAATGTTTAGTGCTTCCGCTTTTCGTTGCATTACTCTGATTCTTGTGGTTTTGGTTAATAATTGGTTCAAGGGTTAGCCTAGCCCGCCTAGCATAGCGAGTGTGTTGAGTCCCCGTTCGCCATGATTTGATTCGTGTATGCGGGTCGGGTCTCGGTGCGGGGAATGTGGCGCCTTGTGTTCGGGTGTTACAGACTGGGTGCCGCGTGGCGATACACATGGACGACGATTCAGATCGCGCCACATCTCGCAAATCAGCGGCCCAGATTTTATTTGAAATGGGCCAGTAAAACAGGTTGGTCAACAGGGTCGGATCGGACCTTAACCGGATAGGATTAGTTCGGTTCTGGATGGTAGGCGAACCGGATCTGGTTCGGATCGGATCCGGTACACGTGGCAGCATCTGGTGCACCGTGGGGAGACACGCGCCAGCCACACACAGCCGCCATGTGGCGGCACGTACGGCCACGTATCGGCGCGTGCCGACTTCCGCTGTATTCCTTGCAGCCTAAACTTTGACGTGGCAGTCTCCGATTTGCCATACGAACTTGGAGTGCACGGCATTCCTAGAAAAAGGACCAAAATACCCTTCATTTCAAGGCTAAATAGGGTTGTCATGTTCAAATTTTTCATTCAATTTTTTTTTTTTTTGCAAAATTTAAGCATCCTAGCCTCTCGAGGCATTTTTTCTCTCTCTCAATATTATTATAATTAATCCTTATTTAAGGATTAATTAATTTAATTAGGTAGTTATATAATTAATATATAATCCACTTAATTAATGTGTTTTAGAAAAAATATGCTTTTTTAGAAAAATATTTTCTCGAGTATTTAGGGAAATACTACTGGAGCCCACTCTCCAAAGTCTAAATGGGGATATTGCGGAAAAGCTCTGCCGGTTTCACAAGAAACAAACGAGGAAAATTATGTTATCAATGCATATTATAATTATATGCTCTGTGAACCAAAATTATGTGCTATTAATTATTAATTGCATATTATGATTATATGCTCTGTGATTTAAAATTATGTTATCAATGCATATTTTTTTCCGCTGCGTATTTAAAATATTTTAGAAATATTTTAATAACGAGATTATGGCAAAATTTTGAAATATTGCACATGCCATTACTCTGTTCTGGGCCCACCCCAGCATTTACAACCACAAGGTTCGAACCCAAGACCTTGCTTCCTATCCACTGACCGTTGGTGTTATTATATAATAATGATTATTATTGTTGTTATTATTATTATTATTATTATTATTATTATTATTATTATTATTATTATTGATGATACTAGAGGAAAATAATACATCCGAGACCAAATGGGGATGATCGGTTTTGAGGCTAGTTCGTTCAGCAAATGGTCGACGGGCACAGGTGGTTGACACAGCATATAATTATTCTTCATTGTAGTTTCATTTATCTTGTAACCATTTTTTTTATTATAAATAATAAACTTTTCTATCTTTATTTCTTAAGTTAGTGGTGTTAAATCGACAAGCATCAATTTATTAATTATATAATAATAATAATAATAATAATAACAAAAATAATAATTTTAAGAATTATTATTATTATTCTTTTTATTATTATTATTATGATTATTATATATATATTATTATCATTTATTATTTATAATTATTGTTTTATTTGCTATTTGTATTCTTATTTTTATAATTAATTATTATTTATAAATTTTATTATTATTTTTCGTATTCATTTATTATTTTTATTTTTTATTAATTATTATTTGTATTTATTTATATTTTTTGAATTTATTTATTAATTTTTGTATTTTATTTATTTATTATTGTTATTATTTCATATTTATTTATTATTTAGTTTTATATTATTATTATTTATAAATATATATTATTAATATTTGTTATTACTATTATTTTTATTAATTAATTTTTATTTATTATTTTATTAATTTTTCATTTTTTGTATTTTATTTATTATTATTATTTATTATTATTATTATTATTATTATATTTTGTATTGATTTATTATTTTTATTATTATTATCATCCCTAACTTTTACAATGTTCTAAAACAATCATGGACTACATTGTAAATAGACCGATAAATACCGGTAGATGTAGTTTTCCCTATTTATTATTATTATTATTATTATTTTAATTATTTTTTATTTTATTTATTATTATTTATTATATAGTCTACTGCTACTATTATTATTATTATTTATTATTTTATCTATTTATTATTTTTATATAAAATTTTATGTATATATTTATTTTATTATTATTATTATTATTATTTTGTATATATTTATTATTTATTATTTTTTAGTACTTTTTTATTAATATTTATTTTTATTTTTATTAATTATTTAGTATTTTTATTATTATTTGTTATTATTTTTATTAATAATATAATTATTATTTGTTATGATTTTTATTATTATTTATTTTCCCTATTTTTTATTATTAATTTTAATTTTAATTATTTTTTGTATTTTAATTATTATTACTTTTTAGTGTTGTTTTTTTATTATTAATTATTATTATTATTATTCATGATTTTTTGTATTTATTTATGTTATTATTATTATTATTATTATTTTTTTCTGTATTTATTTTTATTATTATTATTAGTGTTATTTTTTATCATTATTTTTTATTTTTTGTATTTATTTATGTTATTATTAGTTATTATTATTATTTTTTGTATTTATTATTATTATTAATTATTTTTAGTATTATTATTTGTTATTATGTTTATTATTATTTATTATATTATTATTTTTTATTAGTAATTTTATTATTATTATTTATTAGTAATTTTATTATTATTATTATTATTATATTAGTTATTTTTTACTTTTATTATTATTTGTTATTATTTGTTATTTATTATTATTATTATTATTATTATTTGTTATTATGTTTATTATTATTTATTATTATTTTTTAGTAATGTTATTTTTATTATTATAATTATATTATTTTTTTTACTTTTATTATTATTTGTTATGATTTTTATTTATTTATTTATTATTATTATTTTCTTATTATTTTTTAGTATTTTTATTATTATTATTTTATTATCATTATTATTGTTCGTTTATTAGTATTTTTTTTATTTGTTATTATTATTATTATTATTATTATTATTATTATTATTATTATTATTATTATTATTATAAACCTACATGTATGGAAACAACAAGATCCTAGAACGAACAAAGAGGTTACAAAATCAACTCTAGTATCCGTTCCAATGAATCATAAACACAGTCTGTTCGAGAAAAAGATAGAGCAACATGAAAAGAACACAACACGGT
>JBBMKE010341443.1:0-13279 GCA_037834125.1 Lippia alba | reverse complement strand
GTTGCACGGATACGGACACGACACGACACGGATACGGCGACACGGATTTTTTTGTAAATTTTCCACGTGAGAAGTGTCGGATACGGGTATCCGACACGACACGACACGACAAAATGATATTTTTAGAAGTGTCGGTGCATTAGAGCTAACGCCTAAATCAGCAAAGTGTTTGAAAGATAAGAAAGCAATTTAAGAATATGTAAAAATGTGTTTACCGATTAACATAAATTTTAAGAATATTTAAGAAACATCTTGTTAGAATAATTCACAAGGTGCTAGGGAGTTAATAAGTTTTTAAAAATTAGGTTAGGAATACCAAAACTTACTATAACATTTTAATGCATTAACTTTTCTTTCTTTCTTTCTTTTTTTTTGTTTGGACATATTAACTGTAAAATTGTTTTTACTAACGTCTACAACGTTATGATCTTATGTTTTGTCTGAAGAATTTCATAACTTATGTTTAAAATAAGACCCATCATCTTACATAAACTCCAAAAATTTATTACATTTTCTTAAAATAAGTTTAGCGGCCTCTAAATTTCTTTCAATATATTATTTTCTTCTAAATTATTGATATATGACTTTTACATCATTATATGATATCTATCAAGTTTGCATCATAGAAAACTAAACCCTAGTATAATAGATTTTATTTTGTAAAACTAAGTGACATAATATTCAATATTATGCTAGTTGAATAAAAAAATATTCAACTCACGACTTTTCATTCTTCAAAAATTGAAAACAAGTATATTCTTGACACTAGAAAATTTTAGGACTTTACAATATGATACAATTATTTGAATAAAATTATTTTTTTTAGGATGACTGATCTCCTCAATTATTCTCAATAAGACTCAAATACATAATAAATTATTTATGGGTACATATACTTATTATGAGGCGATTGTTTGTCTAAAAGAAAATGATGTTTAACACATAATTTTCTATGTAGTACGCATATTAAAAAAGAAAATATTAATCTTAACTTTTCTGTTTGTTGTATTTGTGGAGACATCCTCGATCAATATAATCATGTCTTATTAAATAATTACTTAGTGGAACTAATGAGATCTATTCTTTTCAATTTTATGGATCCCCTCGTAATTCAAACCACTAAAATTTAATACAATCTCCGGCACTAATCATTACATCCTCAAAAACTCGAGAATAAAATATTTAATTAAATTAATATAGTATTGAACCGTCGTAGAATAATCGAGACTATATTTTCAATAAATCTAGGTAATTAATTGAGATAGAGAAATATTATTTGCACTAACTATCAACTCTGAGCTAACATTCTCATAGCTACAAGGAATAATATAATTCAAAAATCAAACATAATTCTATGTATCCATGAAACTTGAGGGAATTGAAGCATTAATTCTAGGTTTTGTTTCACCTATCCGATGACTAATAATGCAAACAATATACTTTGGCTTATCTTGTTGTAATAAACTTGACTGGTTAGAAATTGAACGAAAGTAAGACCACAAGAAAAGCTGTCCTTTTAACTTAGAAGAACATCTTATCCTTGATCAGTCTATCAACACAATTTAGTGAAGAGCAATGATTAATTTAGTGCCATAATTTAAATATAACCATAGTGACATGTGAAGTCTTGATAAGTTATTTGGATTTGATTAATTTATTCTCAATTATATATAATAATAAACTTTTTAAAAACATTATATATATGCATCAGGGGTTTTTTTCCTAGACTGATGCATCTAACGTATGTTGACTACAGTGAGTAGCATCTCGCTAAATTATACACCTCATGGGGTGACACAAATGATTAGAAAATTTATTGTTATGATATATCTATGTTGAGAAGATTTAACATCAACGCCTTTTAATTGATATTTTATTTTTCTATTAAAAAAAGAAAGAATTATAAAAGATTACTTAATTATGTATATAATAACTAAAATCGTACTTACTCTTTTTAGTATTATGACGACTGCATGTGTACATCATATAGTTAGAAATATTTTCACTTGATTAAATAAAATGTTCTATTTATAATTTTGCCAGCAAAAGATTAATTAGGCGACATATATTTTAATCTTTTATCCCAATTTAACATAATGGCAGTAAAACGCATTGGTATTTAAGCCGCCATTAACTATAATTAATAAAACGGCCAATTAAAACTCAGTGACAAAAGAAATAATAATTAATAATCACAACTAAAAAACTGCTCGTGAAAATTAACTTCGTATTTTAAAAGTTTTTTTAACATCCCAAATGATTATAGAGATTCGAACCTAAATCATTACTTTGAAGAAAAAATTCTTTAATTATTTAATAAAACTACTATGAGAAACTTCGTATTTTAGGTTGTCATGAAGAATTAATACTTCAATTTGTCATTAATTATAACCAACACATTGTTGAAGTGTACGTACAAACAAAGACCACACTTTCTCAACATGCCGCTATAAATAAGTCCAATCCTAACCCTCCCAAGTCGAAGCAAAATAGCCCTTCAGAATCCCATTTTTCTTCAAACCCCATAATTAATTACATTTTACCCCAAAAATGAAGCAGCTTTGTTCATCATCTCCTCTTAATGCACTAACAAGTTTATGTGTTCTTCTTCTTCTTCTGTTGTGCATTATGAACTGTTGTGAGGGAGTTATAAGTCTGCCAAAAAATATGACGATTCCAGCAGTTTTTGCCTTTGGAGACTCCATTGTTGATCAGGGCAATAACAACATTATTAATTACACGTTAATTAACTGCAATTTTCCGCCCTATGGTAAGGATTTTGATGGTGGAAGGGCGACCGGGAGGTTTAGCAATGGCAAGACACCTCCTGATATTATCGGTGAGTATATATATATATATATGATTTGTTTATTTATTAATTTCGGAATTTATACGTAAAAACGTAGTGTTGTGTGTTTATAATTTCATGTATAGTTGAATTATATGTACCTTAAATGACGATTGAATTCAACGAGGATCATGAATTGAATTGACATCATTCGGTTTACCATATTTATTATATTTTCGGTTCGAAAAGAGAGAGTATGATACTTTTGTCATGTACATTCCTATTAGTTTTGACAAAATATAGGAAATATTACCAACTACTCTTGAGATTTAAGGAAAACATCAATTTATAAATAGTGGAATTCACAACTAGAGCAATTTCATGAATAGTGCAGGTTTAATTTTTGCTGAGGGCTAGATTGTAGATGGTGCATGCCTGAAATTTTAATGCATGCATATTAGGCATATATATAATTAATTGGAGGTATAGCTAGTCATAATCATGTCAATTTAAAATCGTGATTTCAGAAGCTGTATTAGCTTATTAAGTCTATTAATCTTGTTTTCTTAGTTTATTGCGGAATTGTACTTAGTGGTGGAGATGACCAAGAGAATCTCTAAGATACTATTTAAATGAAATTTGGAGACTCATGTAGTGTTTTCCCACCAAAGCACCAATATTGAGAGGGAAAAAAAGGTGAATACACACACAAGAAAGAAAGTAAAATTTTAGTTAAAAACACATCTCCATCAAATCAAATCAATTACATAGTTAAGTATATTATATTTTTATTTGATTTATCACTTTACATTGGTATAATCAAATTAGGTATATTCGAATATCTTTACTTGTATGAGATATTTACATAGAACTTGAAATTGAACTTGAAATTTTAGGAGTCGGTTGAGAATTTGACAATGTCAGTGATTTTTACGCAAGTTTTAAGTAAATGCAAAAAAGTGCTCCCCTTAACTTTAGTCAACGTTTTTATTCCTAGTAACTTTTATTATTTATATAAAATTTAGGGGTAATATGTAATAAGTATGTTATTTTGGGTGAAATTTTGAATAACCCAGTGTCCCAGTTAGGGCTGTCAGAGGGTCAGATTCGGGCCAGATCAGGGGATTCCGGATCCGAATCCGAATCCATCCGAATCCTGGGATTCGGATTCATTTATTTTGAATTAATGCATAATCGGATTGGATTATATCCGATTAAAGATCCGATCCGGTTAGCAATAAAATTTGTTTATTTTTATTTATATTTAACAAAATTTAATATAAAAAATAAATATAATACATAATATTAATAAATAATAATTATTTGATAGATTATTTGATGATTTTATTTATATAATAAAGGAAAATATATATTTTTAAAGTAAATAAGTCAAATTTTATTGTTGTTTAAAGTGATAATTATGTAAAAATTATAATTTTATTCATTTTACTTAATATTATGTACTAGTAAATAATTTAATTTAATTAAATATTATATATATAATCGAATTCGGATTCATTAATTCCATATTCGCTTCATTTATTTCGGATAACGAATATTTATAATCGGATATGATCCATCGGACATTTTCATCGAATGAATATACTAACATTGACAGCCCTAGTCGCGGTCTATCAGGAATTCAGGATGCCAACCATTATTTAAAATGGGCCAAATTACTTCGGACTGAACTGAGATATGGGCTTTAATTAAATTGGTCCATATATACAACTTGTATTTATGTTGATCTCCTTTTTTTTTTTTTTACTTGGGCCTTAATTAGGATAATATTATGATTAAATTATATATTATCACGACTAACTTTTTTTTCTTTTTATTAACAATGTATCAATCAATTGTAATAGAAATATATTATTGAAGGGTCTTGGCTTAATGGTGTCCGATTAAACCACAAGAGACAAATTTTATTTAATTCTCTAGGAGTCAGAAGTTCAAAAACTACTTAAAAGAATTCTTTAGTGAGAGCTTTACTTGTTGTTAGATTCGAATATAGTTAAATATAATAAAGAATATATATATATTTTGAATCTTGTTCTAAGTCCGAATAGATATAAAAGTTGGTCATTTATTATAGGGACTTTATCACATGATTAGTTGATTGGTCATTGTATGTATTTATGACATGCATGTTTAGTTGATGAGTCACTTTGTGAGCTTTATTATGTTTAGTTAATTCGTCTTTATTACTGAAATAAGCATTCATATCTAACCAATAAATTGGTCTATTTAATTAAGTGTTTCTAGCAATTCTAAAATTATCACTTTTCTATAGATGTTCTATCCAACTATCCAATATCATGTTTTAACACGTTTTACGTGGGAAAAAAAATTAAGTCTATATAATGTTTTAAATTAAAATATAAAAATACATATATTTTTTAAATACAAACGTCCGAAATGGTTAGAAAAATTAGAATTAGATTAATTATTATTATGAGAAAAGAACCCAGAGTTTAAGTCAGGTAGGGCCGTTTTATAAAGTTGGTCAAAACTCATGGCTTTAAAACTTATCATATTTAGAATATCATGATTTTGAGGGTAAGATATAAAGGTTCCCATCTAAATTATTGATTGACGTAGCATGGTTACAACTTACAATTTAATAATAATAATAATAAATATAATAATAATATTTATTATTATTATTATTATTATTATTATTATAGGGCGATTGATGGGGATTTATGGATATCATAATTAATTATCATATAATAGATATCGCTCTTATTAAGAGGTTTGCCGATAAATTTGTAGGTCCAACATTAATTTTAACGTCTTGTACCTTTTCTTTTCTTTTTTTTTTTTTTTTTGGAATTAAGGTCTCGTATCTAATTTAAAGGTTTGTAGATATTCCATTCATAACCATTAATTGTATCATTTCTCATCATGCTGGGGATACATATAAGGAAAATTCTAGCTCCATCCTGACTCGGTCGAACCCAACCAATTAAAAGGGCAAGCGTATTACACTTGCCCTTTTGATTGGTCACTCTCTCAAATTTTCCACCAACCACACGACAAGTGCAAAACACTCGCTCCCTCGTTACATCGGTTTGACCGAGCTAAGCTCGAATTAGAATTACCCTACATATAAATATACATTAATAGACTAGTTGTCGGAATGTATTCAGATCGAATCAGGAAAATTAGGATCCAAATTCGATAAGAAAAACTGATAGCCGAATTCAAATTTGAGTTCTAAGGAATCTTAACTACTCATCCATATTGAATCCAAATACATACATACATATATATAATAGAAGTTACAAACAAATAAATATATCAGATTAGACAAAGACATCCACCGCCGACCATAATAATTCAATTTCACGACTTGGTGTAATATTTAAGACTGCTACTGTCGAAGAACACCCTTATTGCAATTAATGCTTGAGTTTGAACAGGAGAAAACATGCAAATTAAAATTCAAAAGAATATTACTAAAACTTATTTAAGATGCATTAAATTTATATAATGTCACAATTTTGCAGCTGAAGAATTGGGAATTAAAGAGATAATACCAGCCTATCACGACCCAAATTTGAAGGCTCAAGATCTTCCCACTGGTGTCAGCTTTGCATCTGGTGGATGTGGATATGATCCTCAGACATCCAAAATAGTGGTAAATTAATATTACATATAATAACATTAATTATATACGTCCATTTTTAATTACCATACGAAAAACTTAATTATATTCTAATAAAAAGTAAAATAATTAAAATTACAGTCAGTAGTATCGTTATCGGAGCAATTGGAGCAATTCAAGGAGTACATAGGGAAGTTGAAAGGCGCAGTGGGAGAAGACAGGACAAATGACATATTGAAAAATAGTTTACATTTGGTGGTTGCGGGCAGTGATGATATTGCCAATACATACTTCACTGTAGGCATTAGGCGGTTGCAGTATGATGTTTCTTCCTATGCTGATCTTCTGCTCGACTCTGCCTCCACTTTTCTGCAGGTATTTAATACTATATATATACTTAAATTTTTATTTCATTTAATTAGATTCAAATAGAAGGATAAGTGAATTTTTTCAAAAATTATTTTTAAGAAGTACATTTCGACTGTTTAACCGTTTAAAGAATCATGTAATTTTTTTTTCTTATAATCTAATTAGTCACTAGCTCTATATATATATTATAATTTCATATTTTCAATGATAAAAATTTTCAAATAAAAATACCAATGTGAAGAACAGAGAAAATTTTAGGTTAATTTCGATTCGATTGAAACACATATTAAATGTAATGGTTTTGTTAGTTATATCGATTTAATTTTCTTCTTTTCGAATACAGACAACTTTCTAACAATTCAAACATATGTATGCGTTCTATTTTTCAATAATATTTGTTTAAATAATTATTAGTTTTCTCTCTCTCTTTTTTTTTTCCTTTTTTTTTGTCTATAACTTCAATTCACAAATACTTCTAAAAATATTATTTCACCATGCAAATATCTTTTATGTGGAGAATATTAAAAATAATTCATATCACCGTATATGTATTTTGTTGGATCTATGTTATTATATCCATATCCATGTATTATAGGTCTACGATTAAAAAGCTGATCCGACTTATTGATTTACACAGGAGCTGTACAAGCTTGGGGCAAGAAGAATAGCTGTTTTCAGCATTCCACCAATAGGGTGCGTGCCATCACAGAGAACCCTCGCCGGCGGTTCATTGAGGGCGTGTGCGGAGAATTATAACCGGGCAGCACAGTTGTTTAATCTCAAGCTGTCACCTCATCTTGACTCACTTAACAAAAGATTGTCTCAGTCAAGGATAGTCTACATTGATGTTTACAACCCTTTGTATGATCTCATACAACACCCTCAAAAATATGGTAAACATATTCTCTTTCTTTATTACGGCGTACTATGTATTTGGATCTCTTCTATAATTTCGGAATTACAAGCCACTTTCTACATGAAATATTGATATATTGTAATGATTTTAATTTGGGACGGATTTATTTTAGTAAGATTTGGTGTATTGGTTCTGCCATATAGAAGATGATTCAGATGTAATTCGCTCTATTTTGAAATGTATTATTTGATTCGATAAGCATTTTGATGGTGTCTGCGTTTCAGGGTTCAAGGTTAGCGACAAAGGTTGTTGCGGGAGTGGAAATATAGAAGTGACGTTGTTGTGTAACAAATATAGTGCAATTTGTGCGGATGCTTCTAAGTATATATTTTGGGATAGTTACCATCCTACGGAGAAGGCATACAGGGTTCTTGTAGATGGTATCATTCATAAGTATGTTGATAAGTTTGTGTAAGGAGTAAGGACACTTAGGTTGATATGAGATGTATATTTCTAATGATTTTTGCATTTGAATATTGTCTACGTCGGTGTGATTCACGTACTTACATTTTGTTTTGTATTTTTGCATTTTTTTAAATTAATGTACGATGTAATGACTTTCCACAATTAAATGGTACATTTTCACCATTAAACTAACGGGCAATATTTATATTTCATGAAAGGTACTTTAGTTGTTGTAGGTTAAATAAATAATTTTCTTAAGTGATAAAACAACTTCACACTCCATTTTATATAAACTTTTCACAATTAAACTAATTAGCAATATTTATATTTCATAAAAAATACTTTTATTATTGATGGGCTTCTACCCAATTAAAATACATGACCAGCCTCATATGAGATAGAATGAGGTGAGCTCGCATGTGATGAATTACGTTCGAGAGCTCGCTCGGTAAGCTCGTTCTTTAAATTTCATGGACAAGAGGATATAGATAGTTATGATACTAGAGATAACATGATGGAACGGTAAAAAAAAATCTTACAGATAAGGAAGAAAGAAGGAGAAACAAACAATGTTATGGATAAGGAGGAAAGAAGGAGAAGCAAACAAGACTCTTAGGCGTAGAGTAGATAAGGAATTAAACCTAACAGAACTCTAAATCAATATAAAGAAGGATATAGAGGTTAATAACGGTCTATAAAAAGAAGGGTTTAGGTCAATAAAAGATAAGAAAAACTACTTTGCTTTCCATTTTATATCTTAATAAAAAATATTATGTAACTAAAATATTACAAAACAGTATAATTATCTTTTTTTAGTTCTATATCATATTTAATTGGTTCGAATCGAGCAATAAGAAAAGGTTTTAAGAATTTTTTTTAATGTAAGTTTCGAACCCTAATCTTTAAAAAATCAAATAAAATCTAATTCATTCACAACTAGATCGATCAAAACCTCGGGATTACAAAACAAATAACTATTAATTAAATTGAACATCAATTAAGAAAGCTTTCCATCAATATATTTATTTATTAATTTGTATGAACAAATATGTGAACTATTACAGCACACGTCGAAGACGAGTCCAGAAGTTAGAGCATTTAATTTGTGCAGTTGGTGGTTGAAATGTTATAGGTCAGCATACTCCAACAATGCTCTATATTTATGCCCATACTTTATCTATTTATTTGAATAAATAGAGCAGTGTAAAACCCAACAAGAAGAGCATGTTACTGTTTGAACTCAGTTTGAAATTAATGATTTTGATAAGGTGAATTAATTCCTAAGTATGGGCCTTCATTATCAAAATACTTGCAATTTGCTCTCTTCCATGTGAAAATACCCAGCTCCCAACACCGTCCTAAATTTGAAATTTCATCAATTGTAGTAAATAAATATAATCAAACATTTAACCATAGTCATATATATTAATTTTTTTTAATGGAGAAAAATATATTTCGAAGAGTTAAATATACAATGTTTTATAAAAGCAGCATTGAAAACCCTATTAAAAGAAAATTCCTAAATCGATTTTCACACATAAATTTTGTTTTGTTATATTCTTTTTAATAGTAATTTATGTAGATTTTATTTTTGTAGATTTGAACACTTGATTTTTTCTCATGTAGATTAAAATAAGACTGATATTGATAATTTATTTTACATTAGGCTTCAGCATGGTAATTTATTAGAACATAAAAAAGCATAGAAGTAATTTTCTAAGTTAAAATAGACGGTGAGCTGGAGATTAAGAAGGTGTACATAAATTTTAAAAATATACAATTATGTAATTATAGTTATTTTCCGCACTTCAAGAGGGTTAACTTCTCTAATGCACGACACTTTTAATATATTAGTTTTTCGTGTCATGTCACACACCATGATCGGCATTTCTTACTTTAAAAACTCAAGAAAAAATCTGTGCTACCATATCGGTATTGTATCATATCCGTATCGGAGACTGTGTCTGACACTTTTCATGTAAATTTTTTTAAAAAAATTCGTATTACCGTATTAATATCATGTCGTGTTCGTATGTCTGTGTCCAATATACAACCTAAATTTAAAATATAATGGGGCATCCAATCTTGACATAAATTCAACACCAACAAAACTTATGAAGTCAACTACCCAATGGGGAGTGCCTAGTCCCAAAGACCAGTAAAATAAAGGATGAGACCTAACTGCAGATCATGTGCATTAAAAGTTTCCAAAGTTTTACTTTTGTAATATTAAAAGGAAGCAAATCTTTGTAGGAAAGTACAACAAACAATGAATTCTTTGTTATGTTCGAACCTAAGCTTTCCATTCCTAGTATTGGTCGACATTGTACTCTTTCTTTTCTTGATTCACAGTTCAGAAGCAGTGGTGAAAGTACCAGCCAACATCACAATCCCTGCTGTCCTTGTGTTTGGTGATTCCATAGTTGATACTGGTAACAACAATTACCTCAAAACAGTGGTCAAAGTCAATTACCCACCTTATGGTAAGGATTTCATGGGAGGAAAGCCCACTGGAAGATTTTCTGATGGCAAAGTTCCATCTGACCTTATTGGTAATTATCTCTCTCTCTCTCTCCCGAATTAGTATACTTGTCGTGTAGTTAATGTTGTGTAGACGAGAGTATCTAATCATTAAGTGTAGTACAACTTGTCGTGTGATTGATTTAGTCAAGTTTAATTAGTGTATTTATGAGAGATAATATCACTATTAGTACCGACCTTGTTTCATTTTACTCCATTTTGTATCACTTTAATATATTTTCAAACGTGTAGTTAATGTTGTATGAACGAAAATATCTAATCATTAAGTACAGTCAAACTTAAAATATGATTAGTTTGGTCAAGTTTTATTAGTGTATTTATGGGAGATACTATCTCTTTTAGTACCGTTACTCGGGCTTTGTTTCATTTTACTCCATCTTCTATCACTTTAATATATTTGCAAATCACAAGAAAGTTCAGATTCCGAGATCACATTACCTTACATTTTGTCTTTAAATCACAAACTGTTAGAATAGTACTCCCTGTAAATAGTAACCATATTAAAATTGATACAAATTGAAAGTTACGATATTGAATTGAAATCTAGAAGAACGAACATTAGCAAAATCGACCAGAAATCAAGTTACAACTTCTAAATCAAAATTATCCCGTATTTATCTCGCCCGACTAAAGTTGAATCATTCTTGTTCATCTTTCAGTTGAAGAGCTGGGAATTAAAGACCTTTTGCCAGCATACTTTGATCCTGCCCTACAAGCTCAAGACCTTCTAACAGGAGTCAATTTTGCATCTGGAGGTGCAGGTTACGACCCTCTCACGTCCGATATTGCGGTACATAACAATATTTCGTTCCAATTGTCACAAAATTTCACCTAAACTTATTCAATTTTCAAAGCCAATTAACTTCAAAAATCCCACTTTTTTCGATCAATGCAGGCAGTACTGTCATTATCAATCCAATTAGAAATGTTCAAAGATTACATAAGAAAGCTCAAGCTAATAGCCGGAAATGAAAGAGAGTCGAAAATCATAAGTGAGAGTCTATTTATAGTCGTTTGTGGCAGCAACGACGTTACGAATACCTATTTTGGCTCGCCCATAAGAAAATCTCACTACGACGTTTTACAATATACTGATTTACTTGTTGGATATGCTTCCAGTTTCGTGCAGGTAAAAATTATATTATATATATACGTCCTGTAAAGATGATCTCGTTTCTTTTCTCGTGCTGATCAAGAAATGATGGTTGATATAGTCTAATATACAAGAATAATTCCATAAAGTTTCAAATAGGTAAAAATTATATTATATATATACGTCCTGTAAAGATGATCTCCTTTCTTTTCTCATGCTGATCAAGAAACGATGGTTGATATAGTCTAATATACAAGAATAATTCCATAAAGTTTCAAATATACCATTGTATTCAGAGACATGGGGGGGGGGGGGGTTGCGATGGCCCTCGCCCCCGCTAAATTTTTAAAAAATCTATTAATATACATAAATTTTAAAGTTTTTATTATTTTGCCCCCCTTAATTTATAAATTTGCCCCCCTCACCTCAAATAAAATTAAACTCACCAATCATAGTTAGAATTTATTTTCATATTAGTTTATTTTTCACAATCTAAATGTAATTTTTCTAAATCCAAATGCACTTTTTAGTTTTTCAATAAACGTCTTTTAATCTTCTCTTTTGATATTAAAAATATCTCAATTAATCTTTTTTGTTCTCTCTCCATCGAAACACTATGTCTTCTTCCTCTATCACTCTTCTCTTCAACTTTAAATTCTGATTTTTCTAATTTTCAAAATCTACCTTGAAAAGAGAAGTTGATCGTGATCCCAAGTTATCCAATAAAATCATGATCCAAAGCTATCCAATAAAATCAAGGTAATATTAACTTATATTTAATTTTAGTTTAATTTTAGCTAAAATTTATGATTAATTTGTTAATGGTTCAATATTTGAGAAAGATCATCTCCATGAGAATAGGTTAAAGATAAGTATGCGCGATCTGTGTTTAATTTTTTTATGTTATTTTGTTATTTGATTTTATTATTTATTTTAAATCATGTTAAATTGTGCTCATGATTTTTTTAATTTATATAGGTATTATGAAAAAAAATTGGAATTTACTCCAAGAAACTAATGCACCTATTCTTGAGAGTTGAACAATTCATGACAATGTACCTATTCTTAAAACTTCAAAGACAAAATAATAAGTTAAAGTTTTAAGTTATATTTGTTTTATTTATATATATCGAATAAAATAATATTTTTATTTTTAATAAAATAATATTTATTTTAAAAAAATATTATGTATATTTTAAATTTTCGCCCCATTCCATGAAATCCTGGCTCCATCCCTGATTGTATTAACCGCTATCCATGAGTTATTATGTTGGAGAGAAATAAAATATTAACTGTAATTAAGACCATATTAATGGGATATACGGATTCATTTAATATTATTTCTTAATTACTATACATAATTGTACAAATTTATTATAAAGTAGTCGTAAATATTTTTAAAACTTTACTAAAGTTTCATGATATGTGTTGCTACAGGATTTGTACAAACTGGGGGCACGTAGAATTGGTGTTTTTGGTCTGCCCCCACTTGGATGCCTACCTTCACAAAGAACACTGAAGGGAGGGCCTGAAAGGATATGTATAGATTCATATAAC
>JBBMKE010341007.1:0-13284 GCA_037834125.1 Lippia alba | reverse complement strand
GGTAGTTAGTACTTTGGTTTTGCATATTACAAAATAATAATAATAATAATAATTATTATTATTATTATTTAAAAAAATTTGGGTTTGTGGTCAAAGAAGTCAAGGCAATATAAAGGGTTTATGGGGGTTATTTGAAAAATTCATTAAGAAATGAAGGGTAATTTTGGAAATTCAAAGACTAATACTGCTTTTGTGTTTATATACCGAACGCAATATTAAACAATAATAACTCTTTCATATACTATCAAACATAAAATTAAGTCTCCCTATACTCACCTAATCTTACCTAATAAGTCCGAACTATATTAAATGAAATTACCTCTACAAGACTATCAAACGATTCCTAACTTTAAAATCTTCCCTCTAGAAACGCATTCCCACTTTCTTGGCGCTAAAACCAAGACTGGAGAGGCGGCAAAAATCTAATGAAGGGACTTTTACTTCCAATCCCTGACCACTTTTCCAGTTTCATCATTACTTCCCGAATTCCAAGTTTCCTTCTTTATACCAAATGTTTTACCTCAGGAAACTCAACCATCCTCCAACTTTTCCTTTCCCTGTTTTTTTTGACATACCCTTTCCCTGTTTAAATAGATGTTTTTGGCTAACCCCTCTGCCTTCCAATTGCATACTCTTCTTTTCACATCTTGCTGCATCTCCATACTTCTAGCACTGTGGCGCTCTTCATTCAGGTATTATTTTTCTTTTTTTACTCTTTTTCTTTTGATATGATTCTCTCTGGGATTTTTCTCTTTTTTTTTAGTTGTTGCATCTTGCTATTGTACATCGTAGCCTTTCTCCCCCTTTTTAATTTTGCCAAACATCAACGACATGGAGGCTTTCATCGCTGGGGTTGGCCCCACACCAACACGTTCTGAGTCCCCAAATCCCCTTATTTCGGATGCTCAAAGTGAAGGTCCTGGGTTTACCTCTAGGGTTTCCGAAATGTTTGATTATAAAACTATAAGGTCTAAGTTTACTCAAAAGAAGGTTGAAACGCGTCGTCGGAATTTTTTTATCCCTTCTTCTTACATAATCAGAACTCCGGGCCCGGAGGAGCGTATGCATATTCCCCCTCTAGGGTTTCAGACCATGCATGCTTCTGCTTTCAAAGCTGGTCTGCGACTCCCTTTTTTCCCTTTCCTGGAAGAACTACTGAGTAAACTGAACTTATGCGTAGTCCAGCTTAGCCCGAATTGCCATCGTCATCTAGTGAGTTTCATAATCTTGATGCAACACTTTAACCAGAATATTTCCCTCGGCAACTTCTTTAGCTTGTATGAGATAGAACCTTCTTCTAGAAACGAGGCGGGCTTTTATTACTTTAGGCCCCTCCCTGACCATAGATATCTTTATAAGGTTAAAAATTCTTATGGCCGTTGGAAACCCAATTTTTTCTTCGTACGACCTAAGGATTCTTCTTGGAACATCCCTTCTGACTGGAATCTCAGTGTCTCTCTTCCCAATACTTTAGCAGCTTCGTGGTCAGAAGGTTTCTTAGACACATTCCTCACCAACTATTATAACAATGATCGTCTTGTCACTGATAGTAGTCTTCAATTAACGCACCTGTGTGATTCCCAATTTAACCTTGTGAATTGACTCTCGGTAAATAGAATTCTTACTTTCCATTTGAGTTCTTGATCCCTTTTTTTTTTAATACCTTCTACATTCTTCTAATGGGAATTATCTTTCTTGCAGCTTCGTAGGTAGCATCATCGCCAATTCCGAGAAGGAAAATGAACAAGCTATTGTTGAGGAAAAACAAGAAAAGTCAGAGAAGCAAATGGATCCTTGCCCAGAGAAACCCAAAGCTCTTGTCACTCGCAAACAGGCTTCCGTAAAAGAGCGTCTCAAAGCCCAAAAGAAAGTTCGTACTGCTGAAGCGAGTCCTCTTTTCCTACAAGGCAACAACCCGGGGTCCAATGCTTCACATGACGTGCTTCCTTCGGAAGACACTCCCCTCGATATTCAACCTCTAACAGTGATTCTTCCTCCACCTATCTCGAAAACCTCGACTGAAACAACGGATAAGACGGTTCCCTCGTCATCCCAGATGCCTAGCCCAATTCGCAATCGTAGCGGCTCTTCCACTCCCCGGGCTACTGCACCTTTTACTGTGCCTCTGCCACCTTCGAACATAGATGTTGACAATGTTGGCACCTCCTCTCCCTGCATATCTCTTCCAAGTTCTGATGAAGCTTATCAACGTATTTTAGATGGGCCATCGTCTAGTGAGATGGTTACTCACATGCGCGCCCTAGAAAACATGCATCGAGAGAGTCATCAGAAAGTCGCCAGGAAACCCATTCCCACTTTTGATGAATCTAACAAGCTGGTGCCTCGTTGGTAGGTTATGCACGATAGTACTACCATGACACCCAACATTCCTGTGGAAAATTTGATCATTGCGTCTTAGATAAAGATCTGGTGCGGTATATAGAGAAAGATCCGTGCGCTTTAACTGATATATTTTCAAACTCTTTTCTCCAGGTATGCCCTATTAATGAGCATCTGACTTTCACTTATCCAACTCCTCTTAATTCTCATTGCCTAATTATTCGTATTCGCTTTTTCTATCAAACTTCTCTTTCGAATATTCCTTAATTATGTATAATACTTCATTTATAGGCTGGTACTTCGTACAAGGTAGCCTTGCTTCAGAATTTCTATTGGCGTAACCAAAAAACTGCTTCAGACGATTTTGTGAGGTGTGCACTTCGTTGGCTAACACGCGCACCAGTGCCACCTGATTCTCTGCAAGTTTGTGAGGACGAAGCCAAGGATATTACGACGTGTTCGGGCATAACCTCAAGATCGTACTTCAAAGATTTCAAACACTCGCTAAGGACCATGCTGATTCGGTGAAAACCTTCGAACAAAAATGCAAACCGTTGCAGCATAAGTATAACGAGGTCTCTAAGAAGTATGAGGAGTTAGAAGCTAGCACTAGAGACCTGATCTCTAAGTCTTATGATGATGGAGAGAGCCATGCCATACAGAGGTTCAACAAAAGAATCCCACAAATCAAATGAGATGCAGTCCGGGAGTTCTGTACTTCAAGCAGTTTCAAAAATTATGCGGATCGTAAGGTTGCTGATGCGGCGATTCAATATTTCGATCTGTGCGTCGATCAATTGATTTTCTTGGGAGAATTGTGCCCAACTTTTGATCGTAACAGGGTTGACACTTCTAAAAATAAGGCATTCGAGGATGAAGGCGATGATGAGGTCGAATATGTGGTTGACGAATATGACGATTTGGTAGAGGCACTTCTAGAGTCTCCTGGTGGCCCTCAGCCTTCATCTTCAATTCCTGCACTTCTCGGACCATCTCGGGATGCGTCAACTCCACCTGATCCTGATACTTAACTTGCAATTACTAGTTAAATATATTTCATTTTGTAGTTGTGATTCTTTACAGACAGTATATCTCCTCACAGCTTGCTTTGTTTTGATGATTTTTACCGCTGTTTCCAGAAAACAAACTTACTTAAGTTCGGTTAAATTGGTTTATTTGCTTCTTCTTCATATGTTATGTTCATCCCTTCTTCTTATGAATATAAGGTTCATTTTCTGCTTACTGATAGGGGCTTCGTATTTTTAATAATCTTCAAAGATACTTTAGGTAATAAACTCCTTGCTACATCTTTAATTATGGTATTTCTAACTGCCTAGTTTGGCCATATGCATATATACGGACCTTAGTAATAAACTTTAGTCTTAAATTGATGACGACCTTAGTAATAAACCTTAGTAAAAAATTAAGAACGACCTCAGTAATAAACCTTAGTTACAAAATATCAAACTTCCATTCTTATTTAACCTTCTTGACGTGATTTTCCCATATTTACAAATACGTTGATGAAGGTCATCCTAGACCTGGTTTGTAGAAAACCTTGATTGAAAATAAAAACTTCGAGAACAGTCTTGCACTTCGTCTCCTGCCCTCATAGACCTGGTTTTGCAGATTGAAAATAAAAATCTTCTATTTTCCTATGCATAAAATTTCCTCAAGTTTTGCACATTCCAAGTGCGAGGTAAATCTTTCCCCACTAGACTTTGCAATTTGTAAGCACCATTCTTTGAAAATTTTGTGACCTTGAAGGGTCCGTCCCAAGCTGGGTCTAATTTGCCAACGTGCTTAGACACCTCCACCTTCTTCAATACAAGGTCCCCAACTTGAAACCCCCTGAATCTAACCTTATTATTAAACCTCATCCTCATGGTATTCTGGTGCTGGATCAAACTTGAATGGGCCTTGTCTCTGACCTCCATGGCCATGTCCAACTCTAACCTTCTTAATTCATCATTCTTAAAAGGCTAAAAGGTTACTCATCATACCAATCTCTGCAAGAATTACTGTCTCGGCACCATACACAAGGCTAAAAGGTGATTCACCAGTAGATGTGCGGGGTGTTGATCTTGCCCATAGAACTCCCGGTAATTCCTCCACCCAATCAGTTCTAGAAGAAGAGAGGGTGTTCTTAAGATAAGCAAGCCTCATCTTTAGATGGTTCAGAAGAGTTTAATTAGTGACCTCAGTCTGACCATTAGATTGGGTACGTAAAATTCTGCTGTATTTCATCTTCTTGAACCAATCTACCACATTTTTTCCTGCAAACTGCGTTTTGTTATCTGAAACCAAAATACGAGGCACCCCAAAACGGCAAACAATGTTCTTCCATAAGAAGTCCATCACCATTTGTTCAGAGATCTTACCCACTACTTCTGCTTCTACACATTTCGTAAATACTCCACTGCTACGATAATGAATTTTCTCTGTTTTGAGGTTTGCGGCAACAGGCCCAAGATGTCTATTCCCCATCGGTTAAACAGACACGATACGGGTAATGGGGGTCTGCTCTACGGATGGGACATGCACCACGTTAGAAAACATCTGGCATTCCTTACACTTCTTAGAGAAGGTGATCGGATCCTTTACCAGAGTCGGCCAAAAATACCCCTGACGAACCACCTTCTGCGCCAACGACCTTCCTACCGAGTGGTTTTCACAAGTTTCTTGGTGAATTTCCTTCAACACATATTTCGCTTGGTTCGGAGAGAGAGAGACGTCGTAAAAAGAGGCCATAATACGACCTCTTATACAACTCCCCATCAATAGGTACGAATCTTGCAGCTCTAAGCTTCAAGCGTCTCGCCTCGTCCGTACCCAAGGTACCTTCTCACCTCTAAGGAACTTTATCAATTCGTCCTTCCAACTCGGTTCAGCTTCAACCACCTCCATAATGCCAAAACCCTCTTCTGCTTCTACCTTCGCATCGTCAATCATAGGTTTTGAAGTTTCTAAAAATGTAACTGTGCGCGTTTTAACTCCTATCATCGAGCTTGCAAATTTTGACAGAGTGTCCGGCCTCCGATTTTCATCCTTTGGAGTCTGTCTTAGTTCAAAGCTAACGAACTTTGCACATTGTAGCTTCAACTGCTCGAGGTATTTAATCATTACCTCCTCTTTAGCCTCGCATAATCCCTCAAATTGATTGGCTACTAATTGCGAGTCAGTGTATGCCACTTGCTTTTTTGCTCCCGCTTCGAGCGCCAATTCCATACCATGAAGAAGCGATTCATATTCTGCCTCGTTATTCGTTACTGGAAAGCTCAATTTGACTGCGACATCTATCTCTACTCCATCGGGCCCTCCTATAGTGATCCCAGCTCCTCCTCCAGAAGCTGTTGACGACCCATCTACGTGCAACGTCCACAGCCGTGATTCAGCTTCGAGCTCTTTAGTCATTGCTACAACGAAGTCTGCCACTGCCTGCGCTTTGATTGCAAATCTCACCTGGTATTCGACATCGAATTCGCCTAATTCCACAGCCCACTTCACCATTCGCCCCGATGCTTCAGGCTTTGACAAAGTTTGCCTCAAGGAATCTCCTGTCAAAACCACAATTGGGTATGCCTGAAAATATGGCTTCAATTTCCTCGCCACTGTAACCAATGCTAAGACAACTTCTCAATATGAATATACATCTTTTCTGCGCCTTGCAGTATCTTACTTACATAATAAATAGGCCGATGCTCATTATCCACTACCTTCGTAAGTACTGCGCTTACTGTGTTATTTGAAACAGCTAAGTACACGCACAAGATTTCTCCTTCCACGGGTTTCACCAATAGAGGCGGATTAGTGAGATATGCCTTTAGATCCCTAAATGCCTGCTCACATTCTTCATTCCATTGGAAATTCTTTATGTTCTTCAATACTTTAAAGAAAGGCAGTCCTATATCCGCCGACATTGATATAAATCGTGATAAAGAAGTTATCCTCCCCACGAGTAACTGTACTTCACGAGATGACTTCGGGGGTTCCATGTCAATGATAGTTTTAATTTTCTCTGGATTAGCTTCGATGCCTCTCTCAGTTACCATGTACTCTAGGAACTTTCCAGCTTTAACCCCAAACGTACACTTCGTTGGGTTAAGCTTCATGCAATACCGTCTTATAATGTCGAAAGCTTCTTTTAAATGATTTACGTGGTCTTATGCCCGAATGCTCTTTACTAACATATCATCTACGTAAACCTTCATCCTCTTGCCAATTTGATTTCTGAACAATGTGTTTATGAGGCGTTGATATGTTGCTCCGGCGTTTTTCAACCCAAAAGACATCACCTTGTAACAGTAAACTCCCCCCGTCACCACAAAAGAGGTGTGGATGTTGTCCTTCTTCGCCATAAAGATTTGATGATACCCCTGATAGACATCCATCATACTTAACATAGAGCAACCAGACGTCGAATCAACGAGGGTATCAATACGTGGGAGCGGATAAGAGTCCTTTGGGCACGCCCTGTTCAAGTTGGTATAATTCGTGCACATTCTCCATTTCCCAGCAGACTTTGGTAAGATTACCATATTGGAGAGCCAATCCATGTACTGGATTTCTACGATGTACCCGGCCTCAAGCAATTTAGCCACCTCCTGCTCAATAACATGTTCTATCTCTGCACAATAGGTGCACTTCTTTTGTCTAACTGGGCGAGCCTCGGGGTCGATATTCAATCTATACACTACCACTGATGGATCAATGCCCTCAAAATCCGAGGCGGACCAAGCAAATAGGTCTGCATATTCTGTCAGTAATTGGATAAGGTTCACTTTTACATCGGTTTCCATGTTAGCTCCAATTCTTGTGACTTTTTCTGGATCGTTCTCCCTTAATTAAACCTCCTTGTACTCTGATGGTTCAATCCTTCCCTCAAATTTCAAAGGTGGCTCTTTCGGTTTAACCTCGCTATCAGAGCTGAATCGCTCCACATGCTTCGATGCTGGCTTCGATTTGCGAAAGTCCACCTGCACCGTATAACATTCCCTAGCAACTTGCTGATCACCTCGTACTTCTCCCACACCGTGCTTGGTTGAAAATTTGACTTTAAGATGGACAGTCGAAACCACGACCCTAAAAACATTCAAACCGGGTCTTACCAATATCACATTATAGGCCAGCGGCAAGTCTACGACCATATATTTCACCATTACTTGCTTACCTCCGGCTCATTTCCCATAGTGGTCGTAAGATTGATCACGCCCAATGGGGTAACTTCGGATCCTCCAAAATCTCTCAAGGGCGTCGTCAAAGGTGACAATAAGGCCAAGTCCAGCTCCATGGCCCTCAAAAAATCAGCAGTGATAATATCAGACGATGCCCCACTATCCTAGCACCCTTTGTATGATGCATGAGCTAATATCAATAGTAATTACGAGTGGGTCATCGTGGGAAAACTGCACATGCTCTAGGTCAGAATCATCGAAATAAATACGGGGGCTTGGTGTTGTCAGCATAACGTCTTTTCCTCCGACATATCGGGCCATACCAGACACATGAATATACCACTTTCTTGCATTACGACTATCTCCCGTAGTGGGGCCTCCTGCTATAGTGTGAATCACTATTCTCTGTAGATTTTTCTTTTCTCCCCCTTGCACCTCAATGTGAGCATCGTTCTCTTGGGGCTCTCTCACGATGCGTTGGTTCTCTCTTCGTCCCAACCGTCGTTCTATCGACTGGGATCTTCGTGGGGCTTCAACTCTTCATTTTTTCCGACGGTCCTCATTACGATAATTCCTCCGCCTTTCTTGGTGATAATCATGCCTAGGGCTTCGTCCCCTCACATCGTTTCTTACCAAATTACGCAGGTATCCCTGTCGTATGAGCCTCTCTATCTCGTCCATCAAGTTCCAACAATCCTCAGTATCATGGTCTCGTTCCCTGTGGAAGTGGCAATATTTCCCTGAGTTATGCTGGCTAGGGAAAGACCTGATTCTCCTAGGCCACTGCAAGATATTTGCATCGATGGTCATGAGAGCTTTGGACCTGGACATCTTTAAAGGAGCGTAATTGGTATACCTCCCTTTTCGACTACCATCATATGTCTCACCATCTTTTCTCCTTCCATCTTTGTGCTTCTCACGTCTACCCGTTACTCCATTTCTCTTTCTGGATCGACCCTCCATGCCGCGTTTCATAGCATCGATCTCCTATTCAGCTATATACTCCTCGGTCATCTCCATTAGTTGGGCCATCAATTTCGGGGTTTGCCTTGCTAGGGCTCAACTGAGAGATTATCTTTTCAATCCCTGAATGAGAATACTACTCAGAATGTCAATGCGTAGGTCTGGTACGTCTTGAGCTTCGTCATTGAATTGAGTAATAAAGTTCCGCAAACTCTCATTCTCTCTTTGTTTGATCTGGAAAAGATAAGTGGCAGAGTGTTGTGACTTCGACTTGCTAGCATATTGGAAGGTAAATTTTCGGCAAAGCTGATCAAAAGACACGACTGTCCCTGCTGGCAGGTTCTTGAACCATTCTTGGGCTCTCCCCGTCAAGGTGGTTATGAAGATGCGGTTGTTGATTGCGTCACATAACCTATGCAGCTGCATGATGTTTCCAAAGGCTATGATGTGGCCCTTCGGATCCGATTTTCCGTCGTACTTCGGCAGATCTGTTATCTTAAACCTGCAGGTAGGGTTTATTCTAAGATGGTGTGATGGAAAGCTGACCCGTTTCGTAGGACGTGCGGGTCTACCACTTTTCGTTCAAGACCACTTTTCTTTTGCTTCAACAACCTGATTTGCTCTTCTAAAGCCAATATCTGCTCGTCATCTTGCATGGCGTCACATGGTATCCCTGTAGTGCGATCGTGGAACAAATTGGTGACTCGGAGTGGTGACTTCTCCCTACGTTCTTCGTATCCTCCACCCCGGCCATCTTTATGTGGTGCAGCATGCTATATGACCTTCTTACTTAAGGTCGACATCACCTTCTTTAACACCTCTGGGGTGACTTGGTTATCCGAAGCTCCCGACACTGCCTGCGCTAAACCATCAGTCACCCAAGTGTCGATCTCTTCGAATATCGTAGGTGAAGAACCTCTTACTTTTTTTCCTTCATCCGTAACCTGTTCATCCTCCACATCCATCGTGCTTGCTTATGAGACCTAAATGTGGAATCCTTAAAGTTTTCCACAGACGGCACCAAATGATACGACCGAAATCATACCCTCTTAGTATCACAAATAGCTTCCTCAAGCCGCGATAACTGATCCCTAAGCTTGCAACAAATAGGAGACACTTCGTGAGGAACAAGCCGGAGTACTTCCGTCGTAGCACCTCTACTGAATTAAGTCAGGCCACCGATAACTGGGAATATAATTAATGAACTGCCAAAAAGTCCCCTTACCTGAAATCCAATTATGTATTTATAATGAACAGTGCTGCTATCCGTTACGTACACGTGTCGCAGATCCCTGAATTCCCTCATCAAGCTTGGTTTGTCTTTTTAACCTGTGATGGGCTGCTGGCCCATTATCAATAATCTGTCTTTTATTTGGTTTGGGCCATATGTTAAGCTTAAGGAGACAAGAGTGGGCCTTTGAATTTGTCTCCTGCTATCATATACATATCTGTAATTCTTCAAAAATCAAGGAGATTAAAAAGTATTTCGTAAAATTTTAGAGTGCGCAGCAAAATAATTATATGATTGGTGACTAAAGATGTATACCAACAATAGGAAAAATTACATCTACACCTGTAGTTTTACACTATTACAAGCAAGCTCATTTGATTTTCTCGGCATAATTCTCTGATGTTTGTTTTTTTCTTTTATATTTTTTTTTAAATTCAGTTCTAACGAAAACTGTATAAAGACCCCAATACCCCATCAATTCCTGTTTAATTTCTTTTTTCAACAACAACAAAAAAGAAAAAGAAAATGTATAAAGACCCTAATAACCCCATCGATTTCTGTTTAATTTCTGAACAAGATTAATAAATAACAACAAAATAAACAATATAGATTCACAGAAGAAACAAATATTATAAAAGACTCTTTAGAATGATGATTCGTTAAATCCCTATTCCCTAAAGTATATTGGTATATATATATAGTTGAAAGATCGAAACGCTAGCACTATAAATATTGAAGCAATTAGGGTGGAAGAGTTGCCCATTGTTAACACAACACGTCCAACATATATGACGTCTAATAGATCTATCTCTGCAGACAATTCTGAAAATTAAAAATATTAATATAATATTCTCTAACTACCAAGATAATATAATATAATATAGATTTGACGTCTTATTAACAAAATTTAGAAACCACATAGTAAAACAATATAAAATAAAAGGAATTAGACTTGAGTGAAATTTTATGTCGGAATAAGTAAATATGTAACTCTCCCATATGATAATGTATATATATATTGCATAGATTCTTGACGTCTCGGTACTCTCATACATTTTTAGATTCTTTATTGTTGAAATAGTACCCATACATAACATGATTTGATTTGGAGATCTCTATCACGACCACCAACATATATGATGTCAATTTGCTCATGGCCAAAATTACACAATGGAACTATGAAATTATATGCATGTTATGTTGGGTCTGCAAAATATTTAAGTTTACTGATTGATTAGTTTTCTAGGGTATTAATGCAATAAATTACAAATTAATGGCATAGTTACGAGACGCTTGACATTCTAAAATAAGAATATATGGGCTTGGGCTATTAATTTCTAAGAATGGGATCAATCTTGGGCTACTTTATGATATGGGTTTAGGTTTTGTATAGATATTAATTCTTGTACACATTAAATTCACCGGTGCAAATTGTATCAAATATAAATAAGTACAATGAGTATATTTGCTACAATTTTAATAAGCAGGATCCATACCGGTGTTTTCTTAAATGAGAATCAATACTGGTTTTCAAACTGTTCGCGATAAAACTCAAACTCGTAGTCTATTTGCACCCACTTACCAATAAACCATCTAGTTGTCACTTATATACAATCGAACACAATAACATGTATTAAAAAAACTGGAAAAAGACAAAATGACATTCAAAGTTAGCCAAAGGAAAAAAATATGGAACTGGTTCTTAGCTTCTTGGCTTAGTTGGTTTGAGTGTTTGTTGTATATCGAAAAGTCAAGGTTCAAGAACTCGTAAGAGGAGGAGAGGAAATGACAGAAAAAAAAAGTTTGAGAATTCATTCTCTCATTTTTGGAGCAGTCTTTGCATTTGCACGTTTCTTTTTCATCTCTTGCACTGCTTTTCCAAAATCCAATATCTAAAAATACACACAATATTAAGCATAGGACAAGAGCAAGAGAGAAAAAGAAAGTGCGTTGAAAGCTAGAATGCATGAATATAAAATATATATATATATATATGGATAACATGTTATTCTAACGTAGACGTATAAGTTTTTCATTCTTTCCTTAAATGTTAGAAACCTCAATCAGAGATAGAATCTTGGTTAAAGTTTCATTGTATTCTCTGCACTTTTTCTAACTAATTACGTGTAAGATTGGTTGCATCCAAATTCCAAAGATATAAGTATATAACACCTTTACCCTAAAATGAAAGGTACCAAAAATTTATTCGCTTTTGGCTTTCCAGCTTTTCCCTCCCTCTTGATTTCATACAAGTCAAGTTGATTTTTTTTTCAATTTTTATTTCTCATACCTTAATATGCAATCATTTATTTTCAAAATAATGTAACGCCAAGTACAAGATCGGAGTATAAAAGTTAAAACATTAATATATATGAAATATTATATGCACTAATCTTAATAAATGAATTACACTAAATAAATAAAACATAGTACATACTTAGAAAAGGGGGATGAAATGCACTATACTCCAACATAAACTAAGTATAATATTTAAAGAATAAAGTATAAATTAAAATTAATTAATTACAACATTAGAAGTATGTGAAGTAATTTTGTACGAATTAAACGAAAAAATTAATGGATTGCAAACAATTATTATTATTATTAATTATTATTATTATTATTATTAACTATTTATATAACCTATTTCTCTTCGTTTATTCATTATGAGATGCTAAAAAAATCTATTGATCTCTATCCGTCATCATCTTTTTCCAGATATTTTTTCTAAATCTTTGTTTTGTTTTTCAATTGAGATCCAGATCTCTTCTTTCTTTTGTTATATCATTGTTTCTCTCGTATAAGAGTATTTATTGTCTCTTATGAGAATTATTTTTCTACGAATGAGAACAGTGTTACTTTCCTCTTATAGTTTAATGCAAGGTGCTCCTAGTGGTGTCTCAAGCATTCTTATCCTCGTCACTTTATGGATGATTGTATCTACTTCCAAACCAAATTAAATGGAGACACACCTAATGATGAGTCGATTTGAGTCCGGTTTCAACAATTAAAGAATCTGCAGTTGGCCGGTGAGATTCTATTAGTTGTGCTGAATTTAAGTTTGACTAGCTATTCAAATATTAATTCTATTAAGATTAGCTATTCAAGTATTAGCTATTCAAGTATTAATTATATCAATGAGATTACTAATTCCTGCCGTAGACGTGAACCAACTATGATTGTCCACAATTTACTAAAACAACTATGATTGTCCACGATTCATTAAAATTGTTGCATTGAACATGCCCTATTTTTCTGCTTCTTTTTTTTTATTCACAATAATTTAATAAATTTTCACTTTGGAATTTTCATTTAAAAAAGAAAACATCTATTGATCAGAATTTCATAGAATGTTACAATTCAAACATTACAATTAGTAAAATTTCAGCAAAAACTTTGTATTTAATAATCTTTTAAAAGTAACAATCAATAAGTAATTAGCGAAATTCTTCCCTGAGCCGGGTGTGGGCCCCGTTTCCTACACCCGACTCATTTTATAATACAAAAAATGTACACCACCCAGCACACACTCTTTGCTCCTTTTCCTGCCTTTTTTTCGTTTCTTTTTTTTTTTTC
>JBBMKE010340458.1:0-13289 GCA_037834125.1 Lippia alba | reverse complement strand
TAACATATATGGTAATTTTTTTACGATATCATTAGAAGCACTTTTTTATTTTTATTTCTAACGATAGTCTATATATCTCCAATCTATATGTGTACTTGCGTTTTAACTAATCAAGATTTGATTTTTATTTGAGAGAATTAATTAATTAATTAATTAATTAATACAGATGGCTAGTTCTGGATTTTCATGGAAATTGAAGGACCATCGCCATGGTGGTTTTGGATGGATGGGGTGAGGCTAAGGCCAAATGCGTACCATGGATTCATCTTACAGATGTAATCATTTTCAATCCGGGGTTTTTGTAATCTTAGGTTCTTGATCATGAATCTATATGTGTGGGATTGATTTTGATTTTGTACATATCCACGTTCTTGTTTCTACTTCATATAATAGCTATAATGTATACTTTGAACTAGTTTAGAAAACTATAATGTATATACAAATCAAAATTATTGCAAACCGTTCCATTGTCGACTAAATTAAGAAATATAAATGTATAACGATGCCAAATAAAAAATATACTTGTAAATGAAACTGTTACCAAGTAAATATACTTGTACATAAAACTGTTACCAAGTGGGCTTTAATCTTGTCCCATAAATGTCGGAGGTTGAATCTTTTTTTCCAGAAAAATGCCATTTATTGGTATTCAAAGAGAAGTAAACCATTTCGGCCGCGTTTACTTCGTCTGTAGCCAGGAGTTAGAGCTTCCCGTCCGCCGCTTTACGCCGTTTACTCTGCGCGTCCTCCAGCCTGAGATTGCCGTACGGGCCTGTAGGAAAATCGTGATATTGCCTCGGCCATCAAACATGCAATTATGCCATGTCTGGCGAGACATGGCTTTTCCTGATGGGGAAATTTACCAATTTGTTCCCTTTTTGCTGATATTTACAAATGGTTGCCACTGAGTACTGCGAAACAAAATGGTTGATTTTCCCCATTTTACCATCTTCCCTTTCATTTAGTTGGAGCTCCCTGTGGTAGAGTACTGCGAAATAGGGTTCTTGTACGCAAAATCTTTAATGTTCTTGTTTTGAACAAAGTGTGACGAATATGGTGTTTGTGCACAGGTATTTCCCGGGATTCCATGCACAAAACGCGTGCTACTGGGGGGAAGAAGAAGGCCTGGAGGAAGAAGCGAAAGTAAGTTCATTTATTTGTTCCAATCTATTTATCCGATAATTGTTTTTCTGTATGTCAGCTCTAGTATTTATCTGTTTCCTCGAATATTCATGTGATTTTGAGCACATTGAGGTCCTGATATTTCTACAGCTTATCGTGTAAAATTTGTGTCTTTTGTGCACATTTCTTTTGATATGTGTTGAGTCTTAAATTTTACGGAAGAAAAAGGTTGGAGGTTTGTATCTTTTGTGTAAGTTTTCTGCACATTTGTTTTAATATGTATTAAATCTTGAAATTTACAAAAGAAAAGGTAGGAAGGAAGAAAAATATTGAGATTGGTTCCAGTTGCTTTGTGAAATTCTGTTTTCTTAATTTTTTCTTCTGTTCGTGTGTTTAGAATGAGAATGAGCGATGATGGTCATTCGATGCTTATTTTTTGTTATAGAAATCAGAATTAACAAAAATGGATTTATATATGTTACTTATAATTGGTGTTTGTATAGATCGGTAGATTAATTTGTTGTTCCTCCTGTAAGAATATTTCTAATTGCACTTCTATTAATTGATGATTGTATTAAAAATAAAATGAGCTAAATTAATACGGTTAACGGGACAAGACTTATCAGGCCTATTTGGTTGACCCATTATTGTTAAAGCCTTGATGTTAACAGACGTGGTCTGACAGCTGGTGTAGGTCCACTCTAAAAAGTCCGTGATGGGAGGGCTTCTAGGGCTTTATATATTGTGGCTAGGTCCCCTTTCCACTCCACATTCTTGATATCTGCTTTTCCATTAAGCTGTCAACTGTTCATGAGAGAAGGAGAAGAAGATCTAGCCAAAGGAGTCGATGGAATACTACATGACTTGACCAATAACATCGGTAATATTAGATTCAATTCAGTAAATTCAATGGAGAGGAGATCAGGTATGTCTCTATTCTCAATTATTTCGGTGTTCTAAATTCATGGTGTTGATCTTGGCGAAAATATCTTACAATTATTACCAACTTCTGGGGCTAAAACAAATGACAATTAATTAGCTTTTTCCCTTTTTCAGAAAATTGTAGGTTGTGAAATGACAATTTCGCCCTCCGCGAGGAGCATGTCCGGTATTTGGGATTGGAACGATGGATAGATGACTTAAACCTAGTTAATCATTCGTTCGCTATTGCTGACTAAGAGCTTGGTTAGATTCTTGGTCAGGTTTTCAATCGATGATTCAATTTGATAAATTATCGGGGGACACGGATGGGATGTTATAGTTGTACTAATTTGTATTGGGTTCGCACATTCTTGAATTACTATTTTGAACCCGTGCTCCCGTTCGAAATGCTTTTAGTAATCTAGGGTTGAAGGGTTGTATTGTAATTTATTCCAATTTATCACACTTACCAAACGAGGTCCTAGGGTTAGCCTGGACCTTGTACTTGTGAATTCAACATTGTGGTAATTAAGTTTGGCTGGTTCCAGCCTAGCTTTTCTCAGCACATTTATTGTAGCAACTATATATGTATGACTTGATTGAGATTTGAGATGAAGAGAGTATTAATGGTGGAGATTGAGTAGTCTTCTCACTCGAATCACGAAAGAACTATGTCCTTTGGTTGTGTTCGGCTCCAATGCTTGTATACTTCTGAAAAATATTATTTTACTGCACATATTTTGTTGTTTCATGTCGATTTCTTCTCACGTAAAAAAATTAATTTAGAAAAGGTAATATTATATTATGTCATGCATGTTCATATAGTCTTGTCTATATCTGTGTATCATAAGTTTTTAGGGTTAATATACTTTCTTAGGTGGTATAATTTTGATAAAAACTTACAAGAAGAGGTAATTAAGTGCATGGTATAGATAAAATGCATGCATGAAATATTATTCCTTTCATGTCACACATAAATTTATGATGAGATTGTTGGATATAAGTGCAATTTTTGAAGCCACCAAATATAATCTGAAATCGAGCTCAAACTAACATCTGAAATGGATATCAATTCATCGGTTCCATTTAAACTCTTTAATTTACAAAAACTTATTCTTTTTCTATCTTTATTGGGACAAATTTTTTAGAGAAATGGCATTTTATGTGGAAAAAATGGTTGGAAATTTTAAAATGCCTCAACAATTTTAAAAAAAAAAAAATTGATAAAATATTTCAGGGTTTTGAGTGTAAGACCCCATTATGATCTCAACTAAGATGCAAACAAAAGTCGACTAGTACTCATGATTATTGATTATTAGAAGTGTAAGTACGAGAGTGATGGAACTTAATATCGCAATCATTATTTTAGGGTTTTTGGTGTGCATTTGGGCCAAAGTACATCAGAAGTAATTTTCACCATATTGGTATTATATGACCCACTTTAATATTAAGGAATTTAGTTGGAAGCCTTTGGTCACAACGTGGAGGACCCCAACTACGAATCTACAATATATGCATGAATAATTACAATATATATATAAGTCGTATTGAACGGTAGCAATTATATTTAATATTATATCTAACACTTGTTATATGATAAAATTTAAAGGAAAAAACAACTTATCTCTTGCACTACGTTCGCTTTTTCAATATTTTATGTCAATTTTCAAATGTAAGTATAATTTTGGCTGGAAAATAGACCAAAAATGGAGTTAGATAGTCTGAAATTTTTTATAAAGTATAGATAACAATTTGAATATAAAATTAAAAAAAGGTCATAATATAGGGGATAAGTTATTTTCTCCTCTAAGATTTTATTTAAAAAAATTCTTTCGTCATGTCATATGGCAATTTCTATTATAAATGTTTTACATAAAAAAAATAATTAATAATACTAGATTGACTTAATTTGTAATTATCTCTAAATTTAGAGGCAAAAACAATGGCCAAATTTGAAAAAATAAAATTAAAGCAAGAAGACTACTAAAATGATGAAATATCTGATCAAAGTGCGATAATAATTGAAGAAAAATTTCATGTTGTCTTATTCACATTGTATTATGTTTATGTCTTCGTATCTGTATCCGTATATCATAATTTTGATAATTAATATTTTTGTTGTTTATATGATAAAAAATGACATATATACAAACGTAATCAATGTACATAATACATGTAATATGTCGAGGTATATCACGTGTCATATATACCATGATAACGAAATTATCAATAATATTGAAAGTCCAACAATATCCTTCAAATCATGGTTCATATATTTGTCCAAAATAAATGAACAAATATATGTATATTTTGTCCCTGTTTCAAACATTTTGGTCCCCTAAGTACTGAAAATGAAATAATTGATTTTCAACATTAATCTTGCAATAAGAGATATCAACCACACATTATTTTTCAGGGGTGGGAGTGCTGCAAATGAAATTATTATATATTTTTCAGAAAAATTGCTTATGGCTTATATAAAAAAGGTAACCGTCTTGCCTTATTGGTTCGCTAATAAATTATAAACATCTCAGTTGGTGTCTTGTATTAGGAAAAAATATTGTTTTCATTCTTATTTTGATATGTAGTAAAGAGGTTTAGTGTATGAATTGCATTATCTCATTCAAAGGGATTTGGTAGTACATATACAGAAATACAATGAGCTATTTACAGTAAATGAATCAATGAATTAAAGTCCTAGACAAATGCTTTCCTAAGAGGTCTGCTGTGATTAAGTAACTTTTGCTGATTTTATGCTTGTGATTGCACCATCTTCTACACGCCCCCGCAAGATGGAGGGTCTGTGCGAGACCCCAATCTTGTCACGGCAGTGCAGGAACTGTTGGCGGGGAAGGGCTTTGGTGAAGGTGCCAGCAAGTTGGTCGGTGGAGGAGACATGTTGAACATGGAGGCTTCCGGTTTGGACTTGCTCCCAAACAAAGTGGAAGTCAAGCGCAATGTGCTTCATTCTGGAGTGAAAAACGGGATTGGAGCAGAGATGAGTTGCGTCTATGTTGTCACACAATATTGTGGGCGGTTGAGGAATAGGGATGCCCAATTCAGATAAGAGGGAGCATATCCAACGAACCTCCGCTGAGGCAGATGCGACCGCGCGATACTCGGCTTCCGTGGAGGAGCGGGCAACGCTGCGTTGTTTCTTTGAGCTCCAACTGATGGCATTGGCGTCAAGGTAGATTATGTGACCACTTGTTGTGGTGGTCGTCTTTGTTGCCTGCCCAATCGGCATCAGAAAAGGCTAAGAGGCGCAACGAGGTATCCCTACGGAGTGTTATCCCGTAGTCCAACGTGCCACGAAGATAACGCAACAGCCTTTTAACAGCATGAAGGTGAGTTGTTGTGGGGCGATGCATGAATCGAGACAGCCGGTTAACCGAGAATGCAATGTCTGGTCGGGTTAGGGTGAGATACTGAAGCCCGCCAACGATGGAGCGATATTCGGCCGGGTCCGACAGAGATGTGCCCGCCGAGAGTCTTAAGTCAGTGTCGGGAGAAAGCGGGGTGCTGACTGGGTTTGAGTTGCTCATGTCAAGGCGATGAAGAAGATCATGAGTGTACTTGCGTTGAGAGAGGAGAAGACCATCTGGTGTGGTTATGCACTCAATACCGAGAAAGTAAGTTAGGGGACCGAGATCCTTGAGAGAGAATCGGCCCGAGAGCATCTCAATGAAGCCGGACACCAAGCCTTTGTTTGGTCCTATAACTAAAATGTCATCAACATATACCAAAACGAAAATCAACATGTGACCTGAATTTAGTATGAATAACGATGAGTCTGCAAGTGAGTTCCGGAAGCCCTGATCAAGTAGAAATCCACGCAGTTCAGCATACCATGCGCGTGGCGCCTGTTTGAGCCCATAAAGGGCTTTGTGTAGTTTACAAACATGTTGAGGTTGATCTTTGTCGATGAAGCCAGGCGGTTGTATTGTAGCGCCCTGCCACATCCCGCACTGAGAAATACCCTGAGTGTTAGCTTTGGGCCTTCACTCAAGGTCTTTCCCAGCGAACGGCGACGAACGAACAAAAATCAAGCATAGCGGAAGCATCAAGACAACAATACTCAAATATAAAATTCCATTATAAAGCCGATAAGACCGATGACAAAACGACCACTGTACTAGGCAAAGTTACAGAAGCTGTATATACTGACTCTCCCACGAAGGGGTAGTTCCAAAACACTAAATTTCCATACAAACTATCTAGACAACACTTGATGACCTAAACCTGACATGCCGCCTAGTCATACCTGCCTGAAGCCAAAACCAGAAGAGAGGGGACGTTAGTCAAAATGACTAAGTGAGAGGGTTATATATATATATATATATAAGCAAAATCACAAAAACTTGGTTCACTATTTTATTCTTTTCAAAAAGAAAATAAGATGTGAAGATATAAGAAGGGATCACTTTTAGTTGTACGAAAACAATTGTGAACCAAAAATAAAAACGATCGATGAAACACAATGGCCCGGCGAGTATGGGTAAGTTCTCCAACCTTTCACACCCTGATATCAAGAAACCAGCCATCACACCAGTTGTTAGTCGAGGTGCCCCTCCAACCAACCACACGATCACTTATAGGGGCAAATATGCCCTGGTACCAATAAGCTCACTCTATACGTATCGTAGTCAACCTCCTGGCTACTCCACGTATAAAGCTTCACAGAAGTACATAGCAAGATCAGCCTTTGGCACACACCTCCGGGCTTTCACCCACTAGATACTCCGGGGCCCATATTCCCCAAGGGCGTCCCTAAGGGTTCTATCATTCGATCACTACTCGCATTTTAAAATATTTTCGCAAACACTTTCTTTCTTTACCGGTTTCACCGTTCAAAATCAAAACTTTTCGTTCACTCAAAGCGTATACATAATATAAAAAGGACCCATTTTATAAGAAAATCCGATTTTTCAACAAAATACCAAAATATTATAAGACAACTATTTATATATATGGAAAATTACATTCAGGTACCCTGAGGTTTGCCCTAATTACAAATTTGTCAATCTTCTTTTGATAATTACATATTAATCCCTAAAAACACTGTTTCAATTACAAATCAGTCTTTCTGTAGGGATTAAAATGTAACTGAAATAGTATTTTTAGGGATTAATATGTAATTATCGAAAGAAGATGGACAGATTTGTAATTAGGACAAATCTCAAGGTACCTGAATGTAATTTGTCTTTTATATATATAGTATCAACGGGTCGAAATCAAAATCAATAAATAAGAGTTGGGTCTTATTTACGTGTAATTTGCCCTATATATATATATATATATATATATATGTAGTATACGTTCTAGTCCAGTTGAAAACATTTTAATCCCTCACCTGAAATTTTCAATAACTGTAAAAGAGACAACGCCCGATACGATCAGGGATCCTCCTTAGGAACACCTGTAACACACACATATGACTATAAATTATGACTCGACTGGCAACCAAATGACACAACTGACATGTACGGCTATCAAAAATATAACACTAAAGGTTAAGCAGTAAACAAATTAATTAAGCATGGAAACAAGAAGCGTAGTCATGAAGTTCGAGTTCAGGCTATTTATATTCTAAAATTTTGTAAGCCATAATAGCAACTCAAACGAGATCTCAAAGAGGTGTTTATCATCTAATCTTCACTTTTACCATTTACACATGCTTGAACAATAATTATTTAATAGTATTTTATTTTTAGCAATCAAATTGGTCCGACAACAACTAGTTGTATATAATTATATGTTAAGATCATATGAAATATTTGTTAACTAATTAAAAACAGTTGAATCCCAGAAGCCATTCATCGCAATTAGATTCTAATCAATTCAGTTGAGCAACAACAATTAATAATATATATAGTAATTTAAGAAACGATAAAAAGAAAATTATCAACAACAAATTTCAATATTTTTTCGTTTTTTAATCACATCATATGAGAATTTGGAATTGAACTCAAGTAGCGGAAAGCACATAAATCCTATTATCTGTACCTCACCGGTTTAAGAGTAATGCTACTGCGTCTCCTTTAATACAAAGTGAAATATGGTATTTAAAGCAGTTTGATCTTTTTAGAATAGATCAGAAGGACTATATATACAGTGGACTTGGTTACTAAGCAAATGACCACACCAAGATCAGCAACACATATCTATTGAATAAAATAACAAATCTTAAAAGTTAAGTTTGTCTGTAATTGGTTAAAGAAAGGCAATATTATCTCAAATAAAATTTTAAGAATAAAAATTGAAAAACTGATATTAATCTATTTTGTGTAGTTAAACGTGTCACTTAAATTGGAAATAGCATGGTGACTAAGCAATGCTAAACAATAGGTGTAATGGCGTAAATATGTTTTGAAATGTCTGCTATTATTATTGGCTACAAGGTGCGGTTAGCTAAGGTTAAAATGAAATAACGAGTTTAGTAATTAAAGATTAATATAACACGTAAAAGAAATATATTACCCTTCAAGTGTATACATATATTAATGAATTTCTCTTTAATATATATAATGGTACCTAATCATATATTATTAAAATATATATGTACTCAAGTTCAGGTATCATTTCCCTTTGTATATATTAGTATGTTATTAATATTTAGTATTATACAATAATTTCAAAACATTTAAATTCAATCAAACATATTGGATAAGCTAATTATAATTAAGTCGCACATTATGCAGCATGGCATAGTATTTAAACGTGTACATTAAATTTTTAGACATGTCCCAATCCCAGTTGATTAATCTATTTTCTTTAATTTAAAATTTAGGGTGTTACAACTACGGTAATCTATAGTATCGATTCAATGTGGGTACCAAAATAAAAATAAAAAACAGCGAAAACGAAAACAAAACTTAAACAAGGGTAGTGGTCCTAAAATGAGAATTCAAACTGAAATAAAACAACTGAACTTACACACCCTCCCCAAGTGACAACGACAAAACAAGTACAAAACAACAGTAAACACTTATGCCCTTAGGTGGAGCATAAGCTTTCAAAGCATACGAATATATACATTCCCCGAAGTGGGGTGTTGTACATTGACGACAAAACGGCAAGCAAGACAACTCCAATTACTCTAATCCAAGTGCTGCTCACCTCTCTCGTTGCCACACTCAAAAAGATCTGAAATACGGGGTCAAAAGAGATGAGTAAGTCAAACTGACTTAGTGAGGCAGGTGAAAGAATGAGGAACATAAAAATAATAACAAAATCATAATCGATGCATGAACAGGCAAGAAACGATGTATATAAGATATACATGCATATGAACGAGCTGTGAACAATCACTTCCCCTTTCACCAAAAACCAAGATTATAAATAACTCCAAACACCAGAGTTGGGGTATCCCCCAACTAACAGAGGTCGAGAGTCCCACGTGCCCGTGAGATCATCTCTTCGGCTAGCCACCCGAGACCAATTCCGAATTTCCGAATGGTAGCGTCAACATATGAGCATTACCTCGCACAGCTGCGATCGCGGCCCGATACCGCCTAGCCGATCTGATATTGAGAGTAACCCCGTGACCTAGAACTACCTCGTGGGCGTCCCCACGAGTACAATCAAACAGTAGCAGAACAGAATAGCTCGTTAACAAGAACGATAGATTCTTTTCAAACAAAACGAAGGTTTTGATACAATACTTATATATCAAAATCATTTTTATTAACAAAAATCGTTTGTCGAAAAAAGAAAATAATTAATAATCAAATATTAACATACATAAGTATAAAATGATGGGAATAAAAATAAAAATCATCAAATAAAGGTCTTACGAAAGCTGATATAATAATATAGATATACGTATTTCAATTTTAAAAATAAAATTTTCCTTACCGTGTGGGTACACGACTGGTTTTAGTTCACCTAACAAAAGACAAACACGGTGAAAGTTTAGAAAGTCATTCGCTCTATCTACTTATACTTGACCCAGAGTCAGACTCCTAATTTTAATAGGCCCAAAATTAAACAGAAAGGTAATATTCTGATTAGGCCATAACCAATTAATTTAAAATCTCATTAACTAATCCAGATTGTCATTAAGATTTCCAAGACAGATTCAACATATTAATATTTTAATCATGTAATAGGAATTTGTAGGTTCATGGATTCCAAATAGCACGGGTATATCACAAATGAAATCTAGGCAATCATTTAGCATGCTGCTCCAATTAATAAAAAAACAATATAATATTTAACTACATAATTATTTACGCCTCATCAAGTTAATTATAATAAAGGATAACTTAATTTGTACAACAATCATCAACTATTTCGTATGTAATTTCTGAACACATCTAATCATTATTATTTTTATTATTGAACAACATGCACTCCAATTAATACATGAAATTTTTGAAAAATTATTACTGAGAGCGAGTCCGAACTAAATAATAATAATAATAATAATAATAATAATAATAACATAATTAAATGATTTGCGTGTATTCATAAAAAGAAAATATGTAATAAGGCATCTTCTTTAGTCAAATTATCAAGTTCTGATTGCTTACCAAGCCTTAAAAATAAATTTTAGTTATATGGTTTAACATACAGAAGTTCATTCATGTTATGAAGTGGGTCTAAAATTCAAATTATTTACTGAAGTATTAGGTAAACAATTAAGCAAACATGAAGTCTTATAATTTTCAAAACAAGTCTCGAATATAAAAGTGCTCAACTCATGAGTTGTCCCTTCTTGCCATCAAGATATTTAATTATTCATGTATATACAGTCAGTTAGGTACTAAGCACGCCAATTTTTATTATTTTATTTCCCTTCCATACTCGACCATTATCATTTCATCAATTATGAATAACACTCAACTGAATTCACTTAATAGTAATATTTCCCTAATCTAACCGATAATTATATACAAGGAATGATATTATTTAGTTCTATCAAAGTCAGTTTGAGAAAGATTATCATTTTCATATAACAATTTATAGAAGAAATAAATAAATATGAATTGTAGACAAGCAGGGATGGAGAACGTACTTTCTGTCTTCAAGAATGTATATTGAATTAAAACCTTACTTATATAGTTCATACTATAATGAAAGGTCTTACACCTGTCATTTTGGATGGATAGGTGGCAATTGCAAAACATAACAGAGGCGAGGTGGATTAGTTAACATTTCCCCTTGTTTACACGTGTGTTGGTAAAACTTAAAGGTAAAGTTTGCCCAAAATATCTAGAAAAGGAAAGTTTCAGATTTTTTTATTTTTTTATTATTATAATTATTCTAGTTATTTACTAAAAATTCTTGTCTAATAAAATATTTAATGTCTAAGTTTCGAAATGTAGGTCCCTAAGACAATCATTTCATACTGTAATATCTAAAGTCTTACGAAATTAAAATAACCTATGAATTATATGTTGCAATTATATATTTATATTTATATTTTACTATAATTATTTTGTAAATGTAATTTAATCAAGTAGCTTTATAAATTTAGACAAATATATTGTGCAATCGATATGTCACGTGATATGTATGCAATTATGCATGTTATGATATGATATTTTTCCTAATTTACCTATTTTTACTTTTCTAAATATTAGGGTGTCACAGTTATTATTCAGCATGCTCATCGTTTCTCTGTTTTTAATTTAGGTTGTAGTTCTGTGATTCTCTATGTGACACCCCGGTTTTCTAGTCGGCTGAGCTGGCACCACGTCTCGATTCTCTTGTGTGTTTTAATTGTTTAATTTACTTTTTCTTGTTGTTTAACGTGTTTTACTACTTTAATTCTGTAACTCCATGTGTTGTGGGGCCCTATTTCTAACTGTTTAAGAGTTCAGGGGCCTTTTTGCAATTTTCTCTTCTAGTGGTCTTCTAGTCATTTTTTGTTCGGACGAGAGTCCGACCCTTTTGACCCCTCCAGCCTGTCCGGGGCGACGAAAGGAGTCCATAGACTCTAAGTTCACCCAATTCTGACTTCATTTGCTCGATCTGTGGCCGTTTTACTCGTTCGAATTCGGATCAAATACCCGGGATTTCCCCTTCGACCAATCATTTGCTGCCACCTCACTCTCTCTCTCCTACGCGACACAGACCTTCCACACACACTCGGAGGTGTATTTTCATGCACAACTCCAACTTCCTCGTTTCTCGACGGAATTCGACGATCCAATAGTGGAAATTGATCATCTCGACGACGCCGACTCAACCGTACTAAGACCGAGGCCTAAAACGCGGCGGTGGCGGAGTTATTCATGATTTTCAGTCGCGAGGGAGGTGGTGGCAAGCCGTGGCTTTGCCGGCCAATTTCGGCCATCTCTGGCGACACGCGCCGATGACCCAGCAAGAGGACTCCCTTGCGCAACCAACCGACGCGGCGGCACAACCACCGGGGCAGCGGCGGCGCCGATGGCAGCTTTGGCACGACTTCGGAGGCCAATTTGGACCTTTTCGGTGACTTTTAGGGGATGGCGTCTTCACAAAAGTTGCTCAACGTGGCGGTGGCAAGCTTCTGGTGTTGGCGGCGGTCCGAGAACCGGCAGCGGGCGGCGGACCGGCCGTGAACCGACCGACCTTTTTCCGACGATATTTTCCGGTAATGGGTATAGGGCTTTCGAAGGCCTCGTTACGAGCTTCGCAATGGTACGTTCGGATTTTATTTTCGTTGAACGGTTTACGTTTAATTTCAAATTTTTTTCTAGGGTTTTAGTTCATTTTTCATCAACGAAATCTCTTACGTTTGGTATTTTCTAAAATTAGTTGAGGGCTTTTGTTCGTTAGGCCGAGGCGTACGATTTTGTCCTTCCGGGGATTTTTTCGGCCACCGGAGGTGGTGTTCCGGTGATTGCAGCCGTGTTCTGACGTCTTCCGGCGGCGTCATCTCGACATTTCCTCATTCCGTGGTTTCCTTTCATTGTGGTGAGTCCATCGCCAATTTCGGTTCATCATTTGGACGTCCGGTTCATTTGTTATGAATTTTTGAAGTAATTGTATTTATTTTCGTTAATTGTTTAAATTGTATAGTTTGCTCTTGTGCGCACGTTGGATGAAATTATGAGTTGTATTGTATGTTGGAATATGCTATGATGTATGAAATATATGATTCCTAATTTATTTGATTTAATTGTCTCGTTTATGCCACTTTATGTATATGAGATTTCGTATTTAATGAAATGTAATTGATATTGATGACTTGAATTGCATAATTGATCCCAATATGTCGAATCAAATTAATTGTTCATCGTTTTAAATTGTAATTT
>JBBMKE010340349.1:0-13289 GCA_037834125.1 Lippia alba | reverse complement strand
TCAAGAATCGAAAATCACAAAACACGTATTACACGAGCAACAAAGAAATCACGTGTCACATAAGTTCAAATAATTCAAGTAATTCAAATAATTCAAATGTAAGAACAAGAAAAGAGGTCAAGCAATTATATAAATCACATATTTAATAATTAAAACGCGTACATAAGTCATACCTGCTCGTCCGACGAATTGGGGTGTCACAATCTCCCATTCTTAAAAAGAACTTGTCCTCAAGTCCAATACGACTATTCGAATAACCCCGGATACAACCTTCTCATCTTTTTTTCGGTTTCCCACGTCGATTCCTCTGACTTTTGATCTCTCCAAATAACTCTTACCAAAGGAATCCATTTTTTCCTCAATTCTTGAATCTTTTTATCTTGAATTATGACCGGATGCTTGACTATGGTTAAATCCGGCTCAATTTGAACATCATCCACCGAAATGATAGAACCTTCATCAGGGAAAATTTTTTGAAGTTGTGAAACGTGAAAGACATTGTGTATCCCGGTCAATTGCGGCGACAAGTCCAATCTATACACCATTTCTCCAATCCTTTCCAAGATTTTATACGGCCCAAGGTATCGTGGATTAAGTTTACCACATTTACCTATATGAGTGAAGCCCTTTCTAGGAGATTCTTTCAAGAAGACTCGATCTCCGACTTCGAACTCTAAGGGTCTTCTTCTCTTGTTGGCGCAACTCTTTTGCCGATCCTGAGCCGCTTTCATCCTTTGCTTGATTAGGCAAACTTTATCCATTGTAGTTTCAATGTCATTCCTAGGCGTCGCCCTTATCAATCGATCTTCCTTAGTCCACTTCCAATCATCTATCTCCCAATAAACAGGTGATCGACACTTTCTCCCGTACAAAGCCTGCTATGGAGCCATCTTAATTGAGGCTTGGTATCTATTATTATATGCAAACTCAACCAGTGGGAGATGTTCGTCCCATTTGTCCTGAAAATCCAACGCGCAAGCTCGGAGCATATCTTCTAAATACTGAATTAACCTCTTTGATTGCCCGTCTGTGTGGGGATGCGAAGCCGTACTAAAATTGAGCTTAGTTTCCAAGTGCTTGTAAAGATTCTGCCAGAAAATTGAAGTGAACCTCGGATATCGATAAAAAAAATGCTCTTTAGAATCCCATGTAACCTTACAATTTCTTTACAATACAAATCGGCTAATTTCAGAACCTTATCCATCATCCGAACCTTAAGGAAGTGAGCTGACTTAGTCATTCTATCAACAATAACCCAGATTCCATCATACCCTCCTTTTACTCTAGGCAAGCGGACACGAAGTCCATAGTCACTTGCTCCTACTTTCACTCGGGAATCGGAAGTGGTTGGAGAGTTCCACCTGTCTTTTGGTGTTCTACCTTCACCCTTTGGCAAGTGAGACACCGTTTCACAAAGTTCGCGACATCCTTTTTCATTCCATTCCACCAAAATCTCTCTTTCAAATCCGATACAATTTAGTACCTCCCGGATGGATAGAATACCTTGAGTGATGCGCCTCCTCAAGTATAATCCTCTTGAGCTCTTCTGGGATGCATATCCTTGCTTTAAACCTCAGTAAACCCGACTCATCGAAGTTAAACTTCGGATTAGGAGCTTGTTCCAATCTCTTCACCAACTTCTGCAAACCCGGATTCGATTTCTGAGCATCTAACAACTGCTGAAACAATTCTAGTTGCACGGTAAGATTCGAAAGCCAACAAACCGTAGCTGCCAAACTTGCACCTGAACTTGAGGAACCAACATCCAAACTAGCCACGCTCGCCTTTCTACTCAGAGCATCGGCTACTACATTTGCTTTTCCCGGATGGTATTGAATCTTGCAGTCGTAATCCTCTAATAATTCCATCCAACGCCTTTGTCTTACATTCAACTCCTTTTGAGTAAACAAATATTTGAGGCTCTTAGGGCCGGTAAACACCTCGAGCGTTGCCCCATAAAGGTAGTGTCTCCATTTCATCAAATCAATAACCACGGCGGCCAACTCGAGATCGCATGTTGGGTAATTCTTCTCATGCTCCTTCAACTTTTCACCCGACCATGTTGCATCAATAACCTCTTAAACCTCCTTTTGAGGCGTCCGTGTACACTGCATAACCATCTATTCCCTCCGGCAAAATGAGAATCGGTGCAAAAGTCAACCTCTCATTGAGAATCCGAAAGCTTTCTTCACACTTGTCATCCCACTCAAACTTGGAATCCTTCTTAGTTAAGTGAGTCAATGGGGCAGTAATCTTAGAGAAATCTTGAACAAATCGACGATAGTACCCCGCTAACCCTAAGAAACTCCTTATCTCTGAGGCATTCTTCGGTCGAAACTGTCTCAATCTTCGAGGGATGAACTTCAATTCCATTCCCCGAAATAATGTGGCCCAGAAACATCACTTTATCGATCCAAAATTCGCATTTGCTGAACTTAGCATAGAGCTTATGTTCCCTTAATGTCTCCAACACAATTCTGAAGTGTTGAGCGTGTTCTTCAACCGACTTCGAGTACACCAGGATGTCATCTATAAATATTACCACGAACTTGTCCAAAAATTGCCTAAACACCTGGTGCATCATATCCATAAATACCGCGGGAGCATTTGTCAATCCGAATGGCATCACCACAAATTCAAAGTGCCCGTAGCGCGTATTAAACCCTGTCTTGGAGATATCCTCCTCCCTAATCCGCAGCTGGTAGTAACCTTACCTCAAATCTAACTTGGAGTACACACAGAAACCCTGCAGAAAATCGAATAACTCCTCGATGTGAGGTAAAGGGTATTTATTCTTTATGGTCATCCTGTTCAACTCTCGGTAATCTATGCACATCCGTAGCATTCCATCCTTCTTCTTTACAAACAAGACGGGAGCACCCCACGGAGAAGTGCTCGGACGGATGTACCCACACAAGAGAAGCTCATCAAGCTGCGTCTTAAGCTCCTTAAGTTCTGCTGGAGCCATTCTGTAGAGAGTCTTCGAAAAAGGCTCTGAGCCGGGATGAAGGTCGATAACAAACTCGATGTCCCTATTTGGAGGTAAACAGCCTAGACTTTTAGGGAAAACATCGACATACTCTTGCACGACCTCCGTCTCTTCGAGTTTGGCCTGATCCTTAGGCTTGTTCAAAAGATAGGCCACAAAACCCACTGCACCGTCCCGACCAATTCTCTAGCCTCTAGAAAAGAAACAAACGGACTTGCCTTCAACCTCCTGCCCGTGAAAACCACTGAACCCAACAATATCTTCTTCTCCCTACAATCCATCACCGTTCTATGCTCGTAGAGCCAATCCATACCCAAAATCACTCCGTATCTCTTCATTTCCATCTCAATCAAATCAGCCCCAAAAACCCGATCTTCAAAGCTAACCAGACAACCCCGATAAATCCTATAAGTTTTTAAACTACCACCCAAGAGAGAAGTAATCACGTAGTCATGCGCACACAAGGAAACAGGCAAGTACAACGAAGAAGCAATATCCTGAGAAATAAAGGAATGAGTGGCCTCGGGATCAAACAATGCATGTAATGCGAGGCCATGAATGCTTATTGTACCTTCCACCACGGCATTCGGGTCGATTTTGGCGGCTTCTTCCTCTTCTCCTCCAAGAGCATAGGCCCGAGCTTGAATAGCCGGCCTTTGGTTTCCACCTTGAGCATTCATCGACCTCTTCTTCGGACAAGCATTCAACATGTGATCCGTTGCCCCACACCCATAGCATTTGTTGTGAAGTTTGTGGCATTTCTCTACGGGATGATTCCCTTGACAATGTGAGCAATGAATCGGTGCCGGAAGTGCTAGAGGTTGATTCTTTTGCCCTGCCGGTTTGAATTGCTTATTTTAGGGCTTAGCTTGTGGAAAAACTTGATAAGCGGGCCTCTTCCCGAACTTGTTTGAACCACCTGAACTAGACCCGTGGCTAGAATATGAGCTCTTCCTTCTCATCATCACCCTTTCTTCCACCTTTAAAGCTTTTTCCGTCACCTTCGCCCAAGTCCGAACATTTGAGGCCTCCAACGCATCCTTCATGTCCTCCCGAAGGTCTTGAAAGAATTGTGAAGCCTTACTCTCATCATCGTTGGCGATGTTGGGGCAATAGTGTGAGAGCCTTTTAAACTCGTTGATGTATTTCGTGACGGTCGTGTTTCCTTACTTCAATTCCATGAATTCCCTCATTTTGCGGCTCCTAATAGCTTGCGGGATGTACTTATTCTTGAATTCCCGGACGAAAACATCCCATGTAATCTCCTCACCGGTGACCTCCAATTTCACTTCGACACTTGACCACCACTCGTACGCCTGCCCCTGAATCATGGTGAGGGTGCTTTGCAACTTCTCCATCGCCCCACATGGTATAAGATTCCCAATCCGGTTGATCTGCACTAACCACTGCTCGGCCTGCACATCACTTCCACCCACAAAGACTGGTGGGTTTTGGTTCTTGAACTCTCGAAGTATGGCTAGGATAGCACGTCCTCCATTGTTACCTCCCGGATTAGCGTTAGCATGTTCTTGTGCCCTTTAATCTACGTATGTAGCCAACCGTTCCATGAAATCTCCCGAATCTCGTTGTGGAGGTGGTGGTGGTGGGAAGTTATACTCTTGGCGAGGGGAGCGATCCCGATGATATCGAGGCTCTGAAGATCGATCTCTATAATGATGACGACGTGGAGGCATGATTTCTGCAAAACAATAATTTCCAATACAAATGCGTGCGGGTCAACTCATGTTCATGTGCACAATAAAGCAATAAAGGCAAATAATTCACATAAATGCACACGTAACTACGTTGTCCTAGGCCGACCGACCTAGACTCACCCGACACGACACTAGAGCTCCTGTATTGCAACCGCGAGCTCAGATACCACTTCAAGGATGTGACGTCCGAACGCGGGTCATCCACATCCCCCGTACCTAGACCTGAACTCACACATGAAATGGGCGTCCATACATGAGCCCAAGTCTGAGCGAATGAGGACCTACACACACCCACTAGGCTAAGCGGGGCTAAAACCAGAGACAGAGCGAGCAACAAAAATTAAAACAGAGAGTGGAAGCATCCAAGATCAACATACAAACACGTATAAACACAATGCCACACCGAGCCAAAAGAATAATATACATAGCATCCCAAATAACAAGAGTAGCATAAGAATACACAAGTATCTCCAAACATAATTATGAAATGCAGACTCGACCTAGACTAGCTAGTACGACACTAGACGCACTTCCCCGCCTAGCTCGAGCAAACCTGCACTAAAGGTGGGAAAAGGAGAGGGTCAGTCCAAACACTTGACTGAGTGGGAAGGGGGGCTAACGCATACCCACACACTTATATAATATAATAAAGCACGCAAAAAGGTGATGTTTACGAACCGGGCTAGGGTTTTACAAACCAAAAACCTTTGAAAGAAATACATACATATACCAAGAAAGTCCTTTCCCGATTCATAATCCATCTAGCGTAAACGTAAACAAAGATCCGGCGAGTACGGATCATCCCAAACTCCTCAAATATATAAACATAACATAATTCATAATTCAATCCTCCTCCATCAAATGGCAATCAAAAATCAAACCCAATTCGCCTACATACATATACACGAGGGGTAGCGAACCCACAACGTACTCGAAGCACCATGCCTTATCGACCTCCAAGATTCGCGCGTGACACCACGAATGGGAATTATGCATAGGTATATCCCGACGGCCCTTACTATCCTGGGTCTCCTTACCCACAATTCCCAAGGCCCAACATACTTACTGTAACCAATTCCCATATTTCAGGGCTTACCTCGCAACAAGCTTAACATAAACGTAAAGAAACTTAAGCTTACTTATGCTCAGACTTATAGTTTTCCCAAAAGTCCTTAAACGTATACAAAAATCCATAGTCATATCTTAAACACGCTAGAGAAAAGAATATATATAATATATACTTGCAAGCGGGATAGAAATCAGCATATTAAGGCTATAGGTTATTAACTAGTACAAAAAGATCATAAACCTCACCTTTGACAAAACGGATAGAGAACCGGAAGCGGAACGGGTAACCCAACACCTAAGCCTCGGGCTCAACAACGTCCTGGGGTGGCTCTGAGACGAACAAACATAATGCCCAAGACTTAGTCTCAAACATGAACCAAAATGACGCTCGACAATGCTCAAGAATGCGATAAATGCATAAGGGATGTGCAAATGTATCATAAATTCCATAATCAAGCATAACAAGGCCTAAAATGCAAACTTGTGCACAAACATAGCATAATATAAATGCGAATCATGAAAATAGCTTATAAAAGCTCAAAAAGGACATACAAAGGTGCTTCGGGAGCAAAGGAATCGAACTGCAAAAGTCAAAAATTGGAAAAACGGACAGTAGCATCTCACACGGGCGTTTGGGGTTTTAGTTCAAATACCAAATGCCCGTGTAATATGCATCTGTTCCCAGGATTTGCTTCCCAAACGGGTGTTTCACATTTCCAAAGAAAATCCAAATGCCCGTTCAAGTTGCTTCTATAACGAAAATGGGCTTTCCAAATGCCCGTTTGCAAATACAACGTAAAGACCAAACAGGCGCTCAAAAAGCTACTGCCTCAGATTTTTAAATCCAAACGGGCGTTTCATAATTCTTCACAAAACCCAAATGCCCGTTTGGCTCTCACAATTTTAAATCTGGCGTCGTCCCAAACTGAAGGACCAAACGCCCATTTGGTATGGATTTTCTGGGCAGAAAGTTGCTGTCAAAACAGGGCACGAACCTAATTTCCCCAAAACTCCAAATATGTCCAAGAAAGCTTAAGCCAACAATCACCAAAGCAATACCAAGTTCAAGGGATACATATGCAACAAGTTTTAAGCTCAAAAAACCACAAAATCCAAAACTCTACCAAAAGAGAAAACTTAGATGAAATAAATGCAACCAACAACACCCAACAAGGGATTTAATGCAACACATAGGCCATATTGATCATATAAATGGAACTTCCACTCATGCCAAACCAAACAAGTCACAAGAATTCAAAGATGGGCATCAAACCCTTACTATTCCACCCTTGATTAATACACATGCTTCCTAACATAAATTCCAAGACCAAAGTACATAATTGATGTCACATAAGCATGGTGGTTCCTAAAAAAAAGAACTTACCATGTAAAGAAACTAAACACACAAAAGTCTTGAGCTTGGGAGCTGGCACAAAAATGGGATTTGGAGGCTTGGCTTCACTTTCTGTCTTTCCCTTGGCTAGTACCGGTGGGTAGGGAATGGAGAGAGAGATGATGGTTGATTTGTGTATTAGGGGAGAAAAGAGAAGTCAACAAATATGGCTCCAGGTCCCACGTTGGTATTTTGGTGTGTTTGGGTACGTAATAAGCATACATTTGGGTATTTCGGTCCAAAATAAATACGAGTGGCTCAAGACCAACTTAAAATCTTACAAACAAATTCTCGAACCAAATAGTGCACATAGGACAAGTTCGAAAATCCAAAATCACAAAACACGTATCACATAAGCTCAAATAGTTCACGTAATTCAAATAATTCAAATAAGAAAAGAAAAGAAATAGAAAAAGAGGTTAAACAAATAAATAAAATCACATAATTAATAATTATACGCGCACATACGTTATACCTGCTCATCCGGAGAGTCAGGGTGTCACAATCTCCCCTCCTAAAAAGGACTTGTCCTCAAGTCCGATTCGATTCCCCGAACAACCCCGGATACAATCTCTTCATGTTTTCTTCGGTTTCCCACGTCGATTTCTCCGACTTTCAATCCCTCCAAAGAACCCTTACCAAAAGAATCCGTTTATTTCTCAACTCTTGAATCTTTCTATCTTGAATTGCAACCGGATGCTTCACTATGGTTAAATTTGGCTTGACTTGAACATCTTCTACAGAAATGATAGAACCTTCATCGGGAAAATACTTCCGAAGATGTGAGACATGAAAGACGTTGTGTATTCCGGTTAATTGCAGTGGCAAATCCAACCTGTACGCCACTTCTCCGATCCTTTCCAATATCTCAAATGGCCCAAGGTATCGTGGGTTAAGTTTTCCGCCTCTACCTGTACGAGTGAAGCCCTTTCTAGGAGATGCTTTCAAGAAGACTCGATCTCCGACTTCAAAATCTAGGGGCCTTCTCCTCTTATTGGCGTAACTCTCTTGCCGATCCTGAGCCGCTTTCATCGTTTGTTTAATTTGGTGGACTTTTTCAATCGTGGTCTCAATGTCCTATTTCTTTGTCGCCCTTTTCAATCTATCCTCCTTAGTCCACTTCCAATCATCGACCTCCCAATAAATCGGTGATCGGCACTTTTTCCCGTATAGAGTGTCGTATGGAGCCATTTTAATTGAGGCTTGATAGCTATTATTGTATGCAAACTCGACCAACGGGAGGTGTTCATCCCACTCATCCTGAAAATCCAAAGCGTAGGCCCGAAGCATATCTTCTAAATACTGAATTAACCGCTCAGGTTGCCGTCTGTTTGAAGATGTGAAGCCGTGCTAAAATTGAGCTTTGTGTCCAAGTGCTTGTGAATATTCTGCCAGAATACTGAAGTAAACCTCAGATCTCGATTGGAAACAATGCTCTTTGGAACCCCATGTAACCGAACGATCTTTTTACAATACAACTCGGCCAATTTTGGAACCTTATCCATCATCCGGACCTTAAGAAAATGAGCCGACTTAGTCATCCTATCCATGATAACCCAGATTCCGTCATACCCTCCTTTTACTCTAGGCAAGTCGAACACGAAGTCCATAGTCACTTGCTCCCACTTCCACTCGGGAATCAAAAGCGGTTGGAGAGTTCCACCGGCTTTTGGTGTTCTGCCTTCACCCTTTGGCAAGTCAGACACCGCTTCACAAAGTTTGCGGTGTCCCTTTTCATGCCATTCCACCAAAATCTCTCTTTGAAATCCCGATGCAATTTTGTACCACCCACATGGATCGAATACCTTGAGCGATGCTCCTCATCAAGTATAATTCTCTTGAGCTCTTCTAGGATGCATATTCTCGCTTTAAACCTTAACAAACCCGTCTCGTCAAAGTTGAACTTTGGATTAGGAGCCCGTTTCAATCTCTTCACTAACTTCTGTAAACCCGGATCCAATTTCTGAGCATCCAATAACTGTTGAAACAACTCTGGTTGCACGGTAAGATTAGAGAGCCAACACGCTGAAGCTGCCAAACTTGCACCCGAATTGGAAGAACCAATTTCCAAACTAGCCACACTCGCCTTCCTACTTAGAGCATCGGCTACCGCATTTGCTTTTCCAGGATGGTATTGAATCTTGCAGTCATAATCCTCTAAAAACTCCATCCAACGCCTCTGTCTTATATTTAACTCCTTATGAGTAAATAGATATTTGAGGCTTTTATGGTCGGTAAACACCTTGAATGTCGCCCCGTAAAGATAGTGTCTTCATTTCATTAAGGCAAAAACCATGGCGGCTAATTCGAGATCGTGTGTTGGGTAATTCTTCTCATGCTCCTTCAACTTCCTTGAAGAATAAGCAACCACCCAACCATGTTGCATCAATACACCCCCGAGACCTTCCTTAGAGGCATCTGTATAAACTGCATAACCATATATTCCCTCGGGTAAAATAAGAACCTGTGCAAAAGTCAGTCTTTCCTTGAGAATCCAAAAGATTTCTTCACAATTATCATCCCATTCAGAATTTTCATCTTTCTTAGTCAAGCGAGTAAGTGGAGCGGCAATCTTAGAGAAATCCTGAACAAACCGGCGATAGTACCCCGCTAACTCTAAGAAACTCCTTATCTCTAAAGCATTTTTCGGTCGTTCCCAATTTGCAACCGTCTCGACCTTCGATGGATCAACCTCAATTCCATTTCCTGAAATTATATGACCCAGAAATGTTACTTTATCGATCCAGAATTCGCATTTACTGAACTTGGCTTAGAGCTTATGTTTCCTTAAGGTCTCCAATATAATCCTTAAATGATGAGCGTGTTCTTCGACCGTCTTTGAGTACATCAAGATGTCGTCTATAACTATTACCATGAACTTGTCTAGAAATTGTTTAAACACTCGGTGCAACATGTCCATAAATACCGCAGGATCATTTGTCAAACCAAATGGCATCACCACAAACTCAAAGTGCCCGTAGCGCGTGTTGAACCCTATCTTGGAGATATCCTCTTCCCTGATTCGCAACTGGTAATAACCCTGCCTCAAATCTAACTTGGAGTACACACGAGAACCCTATAGAAGATCGAATATCTCCTTGATATGAGGCAAAGTGTGTTTGTTCTTTATTGTCATCCTGTTAAGCTCTCGGTAATCTATACACATCCGTAATGTCGCATCCTTCTTCTTTACAAACAAGACGGGAGCACCCCATGGAGAAGTGCTTGGATGGATGTACCTACACGAAAGAAGCTCATCAAGCTGCTTCTTAAGCTCCTTAAGTTCTGTCGGAGCCATTCTATAGGGAGTCTTCGAGAAAGGCTCTGATCCATGATGAAGGTCAATTACAAATTCGATGTCCCTATCCGGAGGTAAGGAGCCTAAACTTTCAGGGAACACATTGGGATACTCTTGCATGGCCTCCATCTCTTCGAGCTTGGCCTGATCTTTGGGCTTGTTCAAGAGATAGGCCACAAAACCCACTGCACCATCCTGGACCAATTCTCTAGCCTCTAGAAAAGAAATGAACGGGCTTGACTTTAATCTCTCGCCCGTGAATACCACTGAACCCAAAAGCATCATCTTTTCCCTACAATCCATCATCGCTCTATGCTCGTAGAGCCAATCCATACCCAAAATCACTCCATACCTATTCATTTCCATTTTAATTAAGTCGGTCTCAAAAACCTGGTCTTCAAAGCTAACTAGACAACCTCGATAAATCCTACAAGTTTTTAAGCTACCGTCCAAGGGAGAAGTAATCACGTAGTTATGCCCACACAAGGATACAAACAAGCACATAGAAGGAGCAATATCTCGGGAAATAAAAGAATGAGTGGCCCTATGATCAAATAATGCATGCAATGTTGTGCCATGAATGCTTATTATACCTTCCACCACGGCGTTCGGACCGATTTCGGTAGCTTCTTCCTCCTCTCCACTGAGGGCATAGGCCCGGGCTTGGATAGCCGGTCTTTAATTTCCACCCTGAGCATTCATCGGCCTTTTCTTCGAACAAGTGTTCAACATGTGATCCGACGCCACACACCCATAGCATCTATTGTGAAGTTTGAAGTAATTTTCTACGGAATGCTTCCCTTGGCAATGTGAGCATCGAACTGGGGTCAGAAGTGCTAATGGTTGAGTATTTAGTCCCACCGGTTTGAATTGCTTGTTTTGAGGCTTAGCTTGTGGGAAAACTTGATAGGCGGGCCTTTTCCCAAACTTGTTGGAGCCACTTGAACTAGACCCGTGATCAGAATGCGAGCTCTTTCTCCTCATAACCACCCTTTCTTCGACCCTCAACGCCTTTTCTATCACCTTAGCCCAAGTACGAACATTTGAGGCCTCCAACACATCCTTCATATCCTTGCAAAGGCCTTGAAAGAATTGTGAAGCCTTGCTCTCATCGTCATTAGCGATGTTAGGACAATACCGGGAGAGCCTCTCGAATTGGTTTATATACTCGGTGACTGTCACATTACCCTGCTTTAATTCCATGAATTCTCTCATCCTCATACTCCTCGTAACTTGCGGGACATACTTGTTTCTGAACTCTCGGACGAAAACATCCCAAGTAATCTATTCACCGGTGGCCCCTAATTTAACTTCAACACTTGACCACCACTCATAAGCCTGCCCCTGAATCATCGTGAGGGTGCTTTGTAGTTTCTCCATCTCGCCACACGGAATTAGGGTCCAAATTCTATTAACTTGCACTATCCATTGTTCAGCCTGTATGTCGTTTCCACCCACAAAGACCGGTGGGTTCTGATTTTTGAACTCCTGAAGTACCGCTAGAATAACACCTCCTCCGTTGTTACTTCTCGGGTTGGCATTGACACGCTCTTGTGCTCTCTGATCCAAGTAGGTAGCCAATCCTTCCATGAAATCCCCCGGATCACGTTGGGGAGGTGGTGGGGGTGGATGGTTATCCTCGTGGCGTGGGGAGCGGTCCCTATGATGTCGGGGCTCCGGATTTCTATTGCGATGATGATGTCTTCGTGGAGGCATGATCTCTGTAAAATAAGACTTTTTAATACAAATGAGTGCGGGTCAATACATGTTCATGTGCATAATAAAGAGTTAAAGGCAAGTAATTCACATAAATGAACACGTAACCACATTATCCTAAGCCGATCGACCTAGACTCACCCGACACGACACTAGAGCTCCGGCGCTGCAACCGCGAGCTCTGATACCACTTAAGGATGTGACGCCCGAACGTGGGTCATCCATATCCCCCACACTTAAAACCCGAACTCACAGATGAAATGGAAGTCCATACATGAGTCTAAGTCTAAGCGAACGAGGACCTAAACACACCCACTAGGTTAAGCGGGGCTAAAATCGGAGACAGAGTGCGCAAAAGTAAACAAAGCATAAAGCGGAAGCAACCAAGATCATCATAAAATCATCACATATACACATTGCCATACAGGGCCAAAAGAATAATATACATAATTCTCCAAGTAGAAAGTAACAAAACAAGAGTTCAAAAGTCTCAAAACATAAAGTATGATATGCAGACTCTACCTATGCCAGCTAGTAAGATTCTAGACACACTTCCCTGACTAGCTCGAGCAAACCTGCACTAAAGGTGGAAAAAGGAGAGGGTCAGTCTAAACACTTGACTGAGAGAGGGGGGGCTAACGCAAACCCACACACTTATACAATATAACAAAGCACGCAAAAAGGTGATGTCTACGAACCGGGCTAGGGTTTTGCAAACCAAAAACCTTTAAAAGAAATACATACATATACCAAGAAAGTCATTTCCCAATTTCATAATCCATCTAGCGTAAACGTAAACAAAGATCCGGCGAGTACGGATCATTCCGAACTCCTCAAATACATAAACATAACATAATTTATAATTCAATCCTCCCCCATCAAATGACAATCAGGAATCAAACCCAATTCACCTACATACATATGCACAAGGGGTAGCGAACCCACAACGTACTCGAAGCACCACGCCTCATCAACCTCCAAGATTCGCGTGTGACACCACGAATGGGAATTTGCACAGGTATATCCAGACGGCCTGTAACAGCCCGAGTTTTGGGGTCTAGAAGAAATAGGTAAAGAAGAAGGGTTAGAAAAGAAGCACTTATAACCTCA
>JBBMKE010340134.1:0-13290 GCA_037834125.1 Lippia alba | reverse complement strand
GAATGCAATGCATGACTGTTCAAAAGTTAGATCATGGTTTATAAATGCTTTACCAATGCCCTTAGCTTACCCTTTTCAGCCAAACCCCGTTTTGGGCTATTACAGAGAGTGTTAAGCAAGTGGGCTAGGTCTAGGTCTAGTGTATAGGTGTGTTGGGTAGGTACGTGGGCCTTTTTTGTTAAATTATGGTCGTTTAATGCATAAGGGGCTCATTTTGAATGTTAGGAATTTTATAAAAATATGAGGCTAGTCACATTGAGTCCAAGTCGCTAATTTGAGCTCAACGGAGTTGACGGAATTCGAATACGAATTCCCAAGCTCAAGAAATGTCAACCGGACCAAATGGTGCACTAATTGCTCGTTAGCCTCCAATTTGGTCACGTTAATGAAATGAAATTCAAAACCATATCATACAAATCCAAAAATGTGAAAACAGCATACTTACATAGTCATAACTCATAAATTTCCATCATGTTCAAGTTTCACGAAAAACAGAAATCGAATCAAATACGCACAAAGAGCAATTAATTCACTTAAAGACATGAAGGTCAAGTAATCACAAGTTCAAATGTTCAAGGAATTCCAAATATTTCACCATAAGGCAATTAAATAAATGAAATTAAATATGAAATATATTTATGAGCACTTAAATCGCGCACATTGGTAAACACATACGTCATACTTGTACGGCCGATGAGTCGGGGCGTCACAACCTCTCACCCTTAAAAGAATCTATCCTCCGATTCATTGTTCGACCGAAAACAACTCGGATGATAAGTTCTCATCTTCTCCTCCGTTTCCCACATAGCCTCTTCCATTTTGTCACTTCTCCATAAGACCTTGACTAGTGGGATTCGCCGATTCCCTATCTCTTGAAATTTTTGATCCAAAATCTTAATCGGCTTTTGCATGAAGGTGAGATTCGGCTCAAGTTCAACCTCTTCCACCTCTTCTAATGGAAGAACCTCAAACTCATCCCGGTAATACCTTTGGAGTTGCGAAACATGGAAGACATTATGAATACCGGTCATATTAGGAGGAAATCCAAACAATAGGCCGTCTCTCCAATCTTTTCCAAAATAAAAAATGGACCTAGGTACCGAGGGTTCAATTTTTCACCTCTTACAATCCTTGAGAACCTTTCCTTGGAGACGCCTTTAAAAACACTTTATCCCCCACTTCAAACTTAATATCCTTTCTCCTCTTATCGACACAAGTCTTTTGCCGATCCTGAGCAGCTTTCATCCTTTGTTGAATGATTTGAACCTTATCAATCGCATCTTGCACGACTTTAGACGGTTTTTCCACGTTCTCGCATCTCTTCACGCCCTCTTGCTTAGTCCAATGCCACTCCTCCAAATCAAAGAATAGAGGAGATCTACACTTTCGTCCATAAAGGGCTTCATTAGGTGGCATCTTGATCGAAGCTTGGTAGCTATTATTGTAGGCAAATTCGATTAAAGGCAATTGCTCATCCCAATAACTCTTAAAATCTAAAGCACACGACCTTAACATATCTTCCAAATACTTAATTAATCTCTCAAATTGTCCGTCGGTTTGGGGATGAAAAGCGGTGCTAAAATTAAGCTTCATCCCTAAATTCTTTTGGAGCTCTTGCTAAAACCTTGAAGTGAACCTTGGATCTCGATCCGAAACTATGCTCTTCGGTACCCTGTGAAGCCTTATTATCTCGTTGCAATATTTCTTAGCCAATTTCTCCACTTTGTCGGTCATCCAGATTGCAAGAAGATGTGCCGACTTAGCTAACCGGTCCACTATCACCCAAATTGCATTCAAATCACCCTTCACACACGGTAAACCCATCACGAAATCCATAGCCACTTGTTGCCATTTCCATTCCGGAATAGGTAGCGGTTGAAGTAGCCCGAATGGCTTTTGATGTTCCACCTTTACCAGTTGGCAAGTCATGTATTATCTCACATAGTTGATCACATCACTCTTAAGTCCATTACAGCAATAGTACCTCTTAAGATCCTTGTACATTTTATTTCCTCCAGGATGTATCGAATAAGCCGACTTGTGTGCTTTCTTAAGAATCACCCTTTTCAATTCCTCGCGCACAACAACTCGATCCCTGAATCTTAGTAAACCCATATAAGGACCCTCTGGATCATCATTAGCTTTCCTTAACAATTTTTGAACCACGGGATCATTCTTTGAGCCTCAAATAACCTTTGTTTGAGATCCGATTGAACCGTGATGTTAGAACTCCGTGCTTTCAATTTAATCGGTTCCACTTCCAAGTTGGACACGCTAGCATTCCTACTAAGCGCATCGTCGACCACATTAGCTTTTTAGGGATGGTACTTGATCGTACAATCAAAATCTTTAAGGAATTCCATCCATCGCCGTTGTCTATTGTTCTACTCCTTCTGAGTAAACAAGTACTGTGGGCTCTTGTGGTCGGAGAAGATCTCGAATGAAACCCCATAAAGGTAGTGTCTTGATTTGGCTAAAGTAAAAATCATAGCCGCTAATTCGAGATCGTAAGTGAGATAGTTCTTCTCATGCACTTTCAATTTTCTAGAGGCAGAGGCGATTACCTTTCCATCTTGCACTAGCACACAACCCAAACCCTCCTTTGAGGCATTGGTGCGGTCGTCAATCTTTACACGGCATACCCTTCGGTTCCTTCGGGAAGTGCTAGTATCGGTGCGGTCGTCAATTTTTCCTTCAAAAGTTGGAAATTTGCCTCACAAGTCTCATCCCACTCAAATTTAGCCTCTTTCTTCGTCAATCGGGTTAAAGGGGTGGCAATTCTTGAAAAGTCCTTCATGAATCTCCGATAATATCCCGCCAAACCCTAGAAACTCCTAACTTCTGAGGCATTCTTTGGTCCTTGCCACTTTAAGACTGTCTCAATCTTCGAAGGGTCTACTTCTAGACCTTCTCTTGAAACAATATGGCCTAGAAAAGTTACCCGGTCAATCCAAAACTCACATTTGCTAAACTTAGTAAATAACTGGTGCTCCTTTGTGTGTCTAATACCAGTCTTAAATGTCGAGCGTGGTCCTCGGGAGTCTTAGAAAATATCAAAATATCATCGATGAAGATTACTACAAATTTATCGAGGTAGGGCCGAAAAATTCTATGCATCATATCCAAGAAAGCAGTCAGAGCATTAGTTAATCCAAACGGCATCGCCACAAACTCGATATGCCCATACCGGGTGTTAAATCCTATCTTGGGAATATCCTCTTCCTGAATTTTCAATTGGTAGTACCCTTGTCTTAAATCCAATTTCGAATAAACCCCCGAACCGTGTAATAAATCGAATAAATCCTCAATGTGGGGTAAAGGATACTTGTTCTTCACAGTCATACGATTCAATTCTCTATAATCGATGCACATCCTCAAGGTTCCATCCTTCTTCTTAAAAAAGAGAACCGGTGCACCCCACGGTGAGAACTCAGTCGGATAAATCCACTCTTGAGAATTTCCTCGAGTTGTACTTTCACTTTCATCAATTCAGCCGGTGCCATCCAATATAGAGTTTTAGAATATGGCTCAGATCCTGAAAACAAATCTATCACGAACTCAATCTCCCTATCCGATGGCAAGGATCCCAAATTTTTCGGAAACACGTCGGGATACTCCTTCACCACTTCCACTTCCTCCAACTTAGCTTGCTTATTTGGCTTATTTAAGAGGTAAGCAATAAATCCGGTAGCTCCATCTCTCACCAATTTATGAGCCTCGGTGAAAGATAAAAGTGGTGCTCACTTCGATCGAACACCCACAATTATCTATTTTCCCAATCGGACTTTCTTAGAAAAAGAATCAACGATGGCCCAATGCTTGTACAACCAATCAATACCTAAGATGACCCCATACTACGACGTCGGCATAACAATAAAATCCACAGAAAACTCCTTCCCTTCCAATTTCACCAAACAATCCCGTACCACCCGATTCGTCTCAAGTTTTCCCCCGAGTGGGGAACTAACCAAACAACACACATCCATGGAAAGAGTAGGCAAACACATAAAAGCACATAAATTACGAGACAAAAAGGAATGCATTGCACCTAGATCAAATAATGCATGAATGCTCATGTTATGAATGCAAATGGTATCTTCCACCACGACATTGGGGTTGGCCTCAACATCTTGCTCCTCACCCTTGAGGGCGTATGCACGTGCTTGTATTCAAGGCCTTTGTGCTACCGCTTGAAAAATCTCGACCTTTTATTGGGGCAAGCATCGTCCATGTGATCTCCTTTCCTGCATATGAGACATAAACACAATCTCCGGTGGCAAGTATAGTAGTTGTGAGTGGTTCCTTGGAAATGAATACAAGGAGATCGGCCTCGTGGATCATTCAGGGCCGGTAAGGTCGGTGGTGCTTGTTGAGCCAGTCCTCCATTATGGGGCTTCTTGAATGAACCGTTTTGAGGCGTAGAAGTTTGCCCCATTGGCCTCTTGCTCGAACCCGAGCTTTGGCTCACAAATAGTCTTGCGACCTGGTCCTTTTTCCTAAACTCTTGTTCTGGTTCCAACGCCCTTTGCACCGTGTCCACGAAGGAGAGATAATTGTGCCCGGCTTGCCCATGACGCAAGTCTTGCCTCAGTCCCGCTATGAATTTTTGGGCCTTCCTCTTCTCATCCCGTGTGATGTGGGGAGCATATTTCCCAAGCCAATTGAATATTGTGAGATATTGGGCTACACTCCGATTTCCTTATTTTAGTTCCATGACTTCTTGCTCTTTTCTCTCCCGTGCAACCTCAGGCACAAATGAATCCTTAAACTCCCTCTTGAATACCTCCCAAGTCACGTCCTCTTCATCGGCCTCCAACTTTTCCGTCGTCCGTTCCCACCATTCGTATGCATCGCCATCAAGTTGAAAGATGGCGAATTGTGCTCTCTCTTGTGTAGCGAATATTCGGACGCTATAAATTCTCTCATCCGGGTTGGCTATCCTTCCGAAACCACATCGTCCGTGGATCCGAAAAACTGAGGGGGTGTAGTTAAAAATACCTCATTTGGATCCCGTTGGTTTTGTGGAGGCGGTTGCTCAACCGGTTGTTGAGGTGGCGGTGGTGGTGGTGGAGCTTGGTCTCGTGTTTGCTCCACATAGTTATATACCAAGTCCATAAAATGTTCCATATTCATTGGAGGCGGTTGGTGTGGTTGTTCTTGTGGTGTGGGAGTACGATTACAACAGCGGAGGCGTTCTGGAGACCTATCTAGGTGTCTTCTTGGAGGCATCCTAACAATTTAAACACTGAAAATGCATGGTATCATTAGTTCATGCATGAAAATGTAAGTAATTCAATCAAGGTTAGAATAAGAGCACATAAGCACGTAAGAGATGCATATGCAACACATTGACACATTGTTCCTAAGCCGAATGACTTAACTTGACTCAACACGCACTAGAGCCGGGTTTTGCAACCCTAAGCTCTGATACCACTTAAGGATGTAACGCCCGGCGCGTGACGCCACATCCCCCACACCAAGACCCGACCTACATATGAAATGGAAGTCCATACACAACCCGAATCACGACGAATGGGGACACAATCGCCGATTTGAAATGGAGGTGACGGAATTTTATAAAAACATGAGGCTATTTCCATTGAGTCTAAATCGCCGATTTGCAATGGAGGTGACGGAATTCGAATACGAATTTCCGAGCTTAAGATATGTCGACCAGACCAAATGGTGCGCTAATTGCTCGTTAGCCTCCAATTTGGTCACGTTAATGAAATGCAATTCAAAACCATGTCATACAAATCCAAAAATGTGAAACGGGCATACTTACATAATCATAACTTATAAACTTCCATCATGTTCAAGTTTCACGAAAAACTGAAATCGAATCAAATACGCACGAAGAGCAATTAATTCACTTAAAGACATGAAGTTCAAGTAATCACATAAGTTCAAATATTCAAGGAATTCCAAATATTTCATAATAAGGCAATTAAATAAATGAAATTAAATTTGAAATATATTTATGAGCACTTAAATCGCGCATGTTGGTAAACATATACGTCATACCTGTATAGCCAAAGAGTAGGGGCATCACAAACTTCTTTAACTCTGCAGGAGCCATCCTTTAGGGAGTCTTGGAAAATGGCTCTGCTCGGGGATAGAGGTCTACAACGAACTCGATGTCCCTATCAGGTGGTAATGAACCCAAATTCTCAGGAAAAACATCGGCGAACTCCTTCACGACTTCCGTCTCCTCAAGTTTAGCCTGATCCTTCGGTTTGTTTAAAAGATAGGCCACAAAACCTGTTGCACCACCCCGGACCAGCTTACTAGCCTCAACAAAGGAAATAAACGGGCTCTACTTCAACCTTTCGCCCGTACATACCACTGAACCCAGCAAAACCTTCTTCTCACGGCAATCTATCAACGCCCGGTGCTCAAACAATCATTCCATTCCTAGGATTACCCCATATCTCGGTATTGGCATCTCCACCAACTAGCCAGAAAAACACGACCCTCGAAGCTCACCGGACACTCCCGATACACTCGGTAAGTAATTAAACTTCCTCCAAGAGGGGAACTCACCACATAATCATGCGTAGGCAAGGTAACAGAAAAGCACAAAGAGTAGCAAGATCCTGAGAAATAAACGAATACGATGCCCCGGGACCGAAAAATGCATGAAATGTAGTGCCATGAATGCTTATAGTACCTTCGATCACGGCGTTTGAGTCCACATCGGTAATTTCTTCTTCCTCGCCCCCGAGTGCATATGCTTTGGCTTGAATTGCAGGCCTTTGATTCCCCGCGGCTTATCCTTGACTCCGATTCCTAGGGCAATTGCTGACCATGTCGCAACCGTAGCACTTCTTGTGTAATTTGGAGCAGTTTTCAATGGCATGGTTCCCCTTGCAATATCGGCATTGAACTTGAGGTGGAGCAGGTAGTGCTAGGGGTGGAGCTTTCTGTCCCGCGGGCTTAAATTGCTTGTGTTGTGGTTTTGCCGGTGGTAATGCTTGTTGTGCCGGCCTCTTCCCAAACTTATTGTATCCCGAGCTTGACCCTTACCCGGAATGAGTGCTCTTCCTCCACATAACAACTCTTTCCTCGACCCTCAATGTTTTCTCCATCACCTTAGCCCAAGTGCTAACATTAGAGGCCTCCAAAGCATCCTTCATATCCTCCTAAAGGCCTTGAAAGAATTGGGATGCCTTGCTCTCATCATCATTGGCAATATTGGAGGCATAGCGTAAGAGCTTCTCAAATTCATTAATGTATTCGGTGACAGTCATATTTCCCTATTTAAGTTCCATGAATTCTCTCATTCTCCGGCTCCTGGTAGCTTTTGGGATGTATTTGTTTTTGAATTCCCAGACGAAAACATCCCACGCGATCTCCTCTCCTGTGGCCTCCAATCTAGCCTGAATACTTGACCACCATTCATAGGCTTTCCCTTGGATCATGGTAACGGTACTTTGAAATTTCTCCATCTCTCCATAAGGTATGAGGGTCCATATACGATTGGTTTGTAGTAGCCATTTCTCGGCTTGCACGTCGTTACCACCCACAAAGACCGGTGGATTCTGATTCTTAAATTCTCGGAGGATAGAAGTGAGAAGTCCTCCTCCATTATTGCTGGCGGGTTGGGCATTAGCACGTACTTGTGCCCTTTGATCAAGGTATGTAGCAAGTCTCTCCATAAAATGCCCCGGAACACGTCGTGGAGGTAGTGGTGGGGGTGGATAATTATCCTCTTGCCTAGGAGAGCGGTCCCGATGGTGTAGGGGCTTGGGAGTTTTATCCCTACGGTGCTGACGATGTGGAGGCATGATATCCTACAAGTTCAAACAATTCAAATACATATATGTGTCGGTTAGCTTATGTTCATTTGCACAATAAAGAGAAGCAAGGGCAAATAACTCATGTAAATTCACATAACCACATTGTCCTAAGCCGAACGACCTAGACTCTCCCAACACGACACTACAACTCCGATTTTGCAACCGAGAGCTCTGATACCTCTTTAAGGATGTGACACCCGAGCGTGGGCCATCCACATCCCCACCTAGACCCAAACTCACATATGAAATGGACGTCCATACATGAGCCCAAGTCTAAGCAAATAGAGACCTAAACGCACACACTAGGCTAAGCGAAACTAAACCTATACAGAGCGCGCAAAACAAATAACAAAGCAAAGTGCAGAAGCAACACAGGATCCAACATAAGGAGCTAGCATAAATATAAATGGCTACAAGGATAAAAATTACATCAAGTATTCATATTCTTCATCATATACATAATCCAATTCATATACATGCCAAAATAACAAGAGTATTCAAAAGTAATACAAAATGTATGCAACTTGACCTAGACTCGAAAGTAAGACAAGACACGACTACTTCCCGCCCTAGCTCGAGAACCCTGCAACTAAAAGAGTGAAGTGAAAGGGATCAGTCCAACAACTTGACTGAGTGAGGGGGCTAAACACACACCCACACCTAAATACATATAGAGCATAACATAGATTCAAAGGGGCCGATCATGAATTGAGTCAGGGTTTTGCAAACCAAATCATTTTTAAAAAAGATACATATATACATAAGAGATTCCAACTCATTTCACAACCACCAAATACAAAAGATACATAATCCCGGCGAGAAAGGAAATCCCCAACTTCATAGATTCAAATCAGAAAGCATAAATCATAATTCAAACCATCCTCAACTTCTTGGCGGTCGGGAATCAAACCCTTACACCCGTATAGATTCGTATACACGCGGGGTAGATAACCCACAATGTGCCTTCCTCGGTTATTCACTGAGGACTCAAGACTATACTCCTTACCACCGCACGTATATCTTGTCGTCCCGAATCTCCCTTACCCATAATCCGGGGGCCCAAAATCATAAAACCATACCATAGTCCCATCTTTTAAGGCATACTCACAAGATTCATCAGGAAACGTACAAGGATTCAAAATGAAGCTCATATATGCTCATACTTATACCATTTTCATAAAACTCAAAGGTGTTCACAAAACCATACTCATATCATAAACACTCGTATTTATATATAATAGCAATATACCACATGCGGGATTCGAATTCAATTCACATAAGGCCAAAGGGATTCAACTATACAATCCTAACCCTCACCTTGAAGCAAAAGATCAGAATAGAATGGAGAGAGAGCAAAGACCGTCTAGACCTCGGGTTCCTTAACTTTTGGAGGAGGAGCTGAGATAAAGAAATACAAAACCCGAGTCTTAGACTAAATCATGAACCAATTAGATGCTCGGCAATGCTCATGAATGCAATGGATGCAAATGGAATGCATAAACATACCATAAGACACATAATGAACTAAATCCCGAATAATCGGATTCAAAATTATATCAAATTCTAATACATTCAAGGTGATACACATATACTCATCTTAGAATAAGTTAGAAATCATATTGGGGGTGGGACACATGCATAGAAGCCATAAGAAATGAAGAGACGACGAAAGAAAGTGACCGGAGCTGTTGGACCAAACCAAAGTCCGTTGGTTTTCCCTTCTTCATTTCCAATGGTCAATGATTCTATGTAGTAGCACCCTACTGTGCACTGTTCTTCCAACGACCGTTGGAACTTAAGAACAAAATCCCCATGGCCGTTGATCCCTTACAGTGGCCAAAACTTATTTTACATGTAATTCCAGCAAAAAACAACACCAATGCATGCTTAAACACTTCAAAACCAATCCAAACTCATGCATAAACTTCATAACATAATAATAAACACATTAGACTTCATATAGCTTCAAGGGATCACAAATTCACATGAGAAAATCCAACGAAACACTCAAATGCGCAAGCAAGGCCTCAACCTGCAAGGTTGTAATCAAAATGGCCAAAATGCATTCAAAACTCAATCTAAAAGCTCTAAAGATGTGACGCCCGAGCAAGGGTCATCCCCATCCCCCACACTTAGATCTGAATCTACATACAAAATGGGCTTCCGTACATGAATCCAAATCAAAGAGAACGGGGACCAATGGAGCGCGCAAAGTAATAAGCAAATAAATGCGGAAGCGAAAAAGGATCACATGCCCACGGGGACAAAATAATATCAAGAGTACATAATCTCCGAGACAAGTATCCAAAAGTATCAAATTATATACAAGTGCAATGCTACTTGACCTAGACCACTAAGTACGACACAACGACGCATTTCCCTGCATAGCTCGAGCCAAAACCTGCACTAAAGGGAGGGAAAGGAGAGGTCAGTCTAAACAACGCAATTGAGTGAGGGGGCTAACGCACACCCACACCGAATATAGATATATCAAAGCAAATAACAAAGATGACGATCATGAACCGAGCTAGGTTTTACCCAAAATATTTCAAAAGAGTCTAATACATATATCAAATTCCTTTCTCGATTCATAATTATCCAAGACAACGAATAAACGTTTGACGAGCACGGACTCTCCATCTCCTTCTCAAATATCACACGAATTAAATAGCAAACTCAATCTATCCTCTACTACTCGGCATTTGGGAGTCAAACTCTCACTACCACAAATACAAATACGTAAGGGATTGCGAGCCCACAATACACCATCTTCGGTTATTCACCGAAGGCTCAAGGTACGCACGCCTTCCCAACCTCCAGAGTCGCACGTGTATACCTCAAATGAAACTACACACAGGTCAAACCCGACGACCCTTGTCTTACTGGGCTCCTTACCCATAATTCCGGAGCCCAACAAATCAAACCAAACCAAATTCCTATCTTTCAGGGCACATCTCGCTCAAAGGAACAAATTACAAAAAGGGGTAGGTTTTCAAAACAAAGCTCACATAAGCCTATTCATATATCAATTTCGTCAAAACCCTCAAAGTAGTCCACAAATCCATATCCATATCTTAAACACCCATAATTAAATAGATATATAAGATATAGTCGCATGCGGATTGAGAAATCAATAATCAATAGGCCATAGGTCGTTTAACTAGTACAAATATCCTAAACCTCACCTGTGACAAAAATGGAGTAGAGCCGGAAGCAAGCGAACAAGGGATCTCTTAAACCTCGGGCTCGGTAGTATCCAGAATCGGCTCTGTAACACAAAAGGATACAAACCCGAGACTTAGACTCAAAATGTACCAAATATGACGCGCGGAATGCAAAGCATGCATGAGATGCACAATCATGCTCAAATGATTCCAAATTAAGCACATTTTCACCCCAAAACACAGACCCATGCATAAACAAGACATACAAAAAATGTGAAGCATGAAAGTTGCTTATTAAAGCTCAAAAAGGACATATAAAGGTGTTTTGGGAGCAAAGGAATCGAACCGCGAAAGTCAAAAAATTAATTTTCTTACAGCTGGTACCGAAACAGCCGTTTCAGGTTTTAGAACAAATTGGAAAATACCGTTTCGGCCTTCAAAACTGGAACCCAAGAGGTAGGAAACGGCCGTTTCAGAAATACAAAGAATTTCCAAACGGCCGTTTCCAGACCGTCTGTAATAACTTTTTGAGCTTCAAACAGCCGTTTCGATTTTCAAAGCAATTTCCAAACGGCCGTTTCAAAACTCACTGTATTAGTTCTGCCATTCCAAACGGTCGTTTGTGAATCCTTCACAAATTCCAAACGGCCGTTTGGCCCTCACAATTTAAAAATTGTTCCTCATTGAAATGGCCGTTCCCAAAAAGCACTAAGGGCCGAAACGGCCGTTTCGGTCCCAAAACCTAGGCAAAAACTAGACGCAGCAGTAGGGGTCCGAAGCCAACACCCAAAGCACCAACATATTTCCCAAAACTCACAAAGTCAACAACAAAATATGCAATAACAATCATATAGGATGCAATTGCAACAAGTTTTCATGCTTCAAATGCTCAAATATGCAAAACCCATGAAATGCATTTCAAACTCATAAATGATCAAATGCAATAAATGTAATGCTCCAACCAAAAACCATGAATTTAATGCATCACCTAGGTCACATAGATCATATAATTGAAGTCCCCATTCATGCGAAACAATCCAAAGTCATCAAATCATCAAATGGGTTACAAACTCTTACTATTCAACACAAGCCCCAAACTCAAGCAAAAATGCAAAAACCAAGAGAAAAGCAATTGGTTGAAAGAAAGTAGAGATCGTGGGGATTTCGGAACTTACTTCGGATTGAAAAATGGTGAAGAAACGGATCGGGAATATGCTTGCAAAGGTTGGAGCTTGATTGGTGCTTCTCTTCTCTTTTCCCTTCTTGCCTTAATGTTTTTGGGTGAAATGAAGGGAAAATGAAGGGTTCCAGACTTTAAGTATTGGACCGGTCTGGTTTATTTTTGGTTGGTTCGGTTCAAGGTTTTCCCATTTTAATTGTTTTGGTTTCCAAAGTCTAGGCTCGATTCCAAAATCCCCAAAATCTCCAAAGCGCAAATAAGTCTCATAATCAAAATTAATTCACATAATTCAAATAATTTCAATCCTAAACGCAATTAGGAATTAAATCACATAATGTACTTTACCAATTGAAGAACGGGGTGTCACAACCTCCCCCCTTAAAATGGACTTGTCCTCAAGTCCAATCCGACCCTTCAAACAATCCCGGATACAAGTTACTCATCTTCTCCTCAGTTTCCCAAGTCGATTCCTCGAATTTTTGATCTCTCCAAAGAACCCGAACAGAAGGTATCTGTCTGTTCCTGAATCTTGGATCTTCCGATCTTGAATAGCTACCGGATGTCTCACAATAGTCAAATCCGGTTCCAAATTCACACCTTCAACGGGAAGAACGGTATCTTCATCGGGATAATATTTTCGGAGTTGTGAAACATGAAACACATTGTGTATCCCGGTCAAATTAGGTGGCAAATCCAATCTATACGCCATTTCTCAAATTCTTTCCAAAATCTGAAAAGGCCCAAGGTATCGTGGGTTAAGCTTTCCACCTCTACCTATTCAAGTGAAGCCCTTTCTAGGAGACGCCTTCAAAAAGACCCGGTCTCCGACTTATAACTCCAAAGGCCTCCTTCTCTTATCGGCGTAATTCTTTTGACGATCTTGCACTGCCTTCATCCATTGTTTGATTTTACGAACCTTTTTGATAGTATCCTCAATCTCCGATCTCGGCGTTGCTCGAATCAACCTATCCTCTTCGGTCCATTTCCAATCCTTGATCTCCCAATACAACGGCAAACAACATTTTCTCTCATATAAGGCCTCATAAAGAGCTATCTTGATCGAGGCTTAATAGCTATTGTTGTATGCAAATTCGACCAAGGGCAAGTGCTCGTCCCATTTATCTTGAAAGTCCAAAGCACAAGCCCG
>JBBMKE010340024.1:0-10387 GCA_037834125.1 Lippia alba | reverse complement strand
CCTTACTCTACTTTCCAGAAAATGAAGATCACAAACATTCCCCCCTCAAAACAGCCCTCATTGGCTTTGGGGGTTCCTAGATCGTCCCTCGCGGAAAGATACGCTTGGCTACCTCTTTTGGTCGCGCCCCACATCGTAAAACTCTTAACATTCTTTATGCAGTTGTAAAGGTAGATCTTTCGTACAACATCTTTATTGGACGGTCTGCGCTCGTCTATTTCAAAGCTGTAATTACCACCTATCATCAGAAAATTAAGTTCCCCCCTCCCGAGGGGACCGGAGAGGTTTTGTGCAACGTAAAGGAAGCTTGGAAATGTTATATCTTATCCCTTCGGAGTCACAAACCCAAGCCAGAAATCCAGCCAGGATCAATGAAGAAAACAGTAGACTTTTCCAAGTTGGACGAAGATGGACCCGAGCGTAAACGGGCCAAACTGTACAAAAAGAATAACAGAAAGAGAGGAGCCAAAGCTAGGGGCAGTCGAAGAATCCTCTAAAAGCGAGGAAGATCATCCCTCAGAGGAGACGGACAATCGCCTTACAGGAAAGAAAAAGGCACTCAAAACTCCCTAATCGGAAGTCAGAATCGAGCCCACGAAAGAAAACATAACCGTTGAGTTAGAGCCCGGTAACCCCGAGAAGACCACCCAAATAGGCTCGGGTCTCGAGGGACCAGCGCAGGTTATGATGATTGACTTTCTTAGAGAAAACTTGGATGTCTTCGCGTGGAAAGGTTTGGACCTTACCGGTATTGATCCGAGCGTCATCGTTTATAGGCTCAATATGGACCCAGCTTTCAAGCTAGTCAAGCAGAAAAAGAGGGACGCTCATGGGTTCAAAAAATATGTAATAGAAGAGGAATTCAATAAACTCTTGGAGGCTCAGTACATTGAAAAAATCCTCTACCTCGGATGGTTGTGCAATGTTGTTCTCGTGCCCAAGAGCGCAAATAAGTGGCGCATGTGTAATGATTTCACGGACTTGAACAAGGCATGCCCGAAGGATCCCTATCCCCTGCCGCGCATAGATCAATTAGTGGATTCAACTACGGGTTGCGAGCTTATGAGCATGATGGACGCCTTGTAGGAGTATTACCAAATCTTCATGGTACTTGAGAATGCTAGAGCCACGTACCAACATCTTGTTAATCGGATGTTCAAGCCGGAGATAGGAAAATCTATGGAAGTCGGCGTGGATGATATGATTATAAAGAGTGAGCACCAAGGCTCCCACTTTAACGATCTCTGCCGAATCAGCATTCTTAGAAAATATGGCATGAAGCTCAACCCCTCCAAGTGTACATTCGGGGTGCGAGGGGGCAAATTCTTGGGCTACGTGGTTAGCCAACGAGGGATCGAAGCAAATCCAGAAAAGATCAAAGTGATATTAGACATTCCCTCCCCTCAAAATGTGAGAGAGGTTCAAGTGTTGGTGGGGAAGATAATCTCTCTCAATAGGTTCATCTCTCAGTCTGCCGATAGAAATCTGTCATTCTTCAAGATCTTGCACAACGCTCGAAACTTTGCATGGACTACGGAATGCGAGGAAGCCTTCCAGGACATGAAGCGGTACCTCTCGTGCTCCCCTCTCCTAACAAAGCTAATCGAATGAGAACGCTTGCTTATCTACCTCTCTGTTTCTTTGGAAGCGACGAGCGTTGTACTCGTTGCGTTACTCGAGGGAAAACACCTACCCATTTATTATTTGAGCAAAACTTTGCAGGGCGAGGAAATGCATTACGTGAAATAGAGAAGTTCGCATTCGCCCTTGTCAATGCTTCTCGAAGGTTAAGACCCTATTTTTAGGCCCATTCAATAACGGTGCTCACAGACCAACCCCTCAAACAAGTGTTGGCCAAACCTGATGTATCCGGAAGACTAATCAAATGGTCAATTGAGTTAAGCCAGTTTGATATCAGTTTTGAGACCCGCACGGCCATATAAGCACAAGCCGTAGCGGACTTGTTGGTGGAGCGCTTTGGATTGGATTCCACACTACCCGAGGAAGGAGTATGGCTTATGCACACAGATGGTTTCTTGATCTCACTGGGGGGAGGAGCCGGGGTAACCCTCAGAGATCCTCTCGGAGTATAAATTGATTATGAGATCAAGCTTTCTTTCCAAGTCACCAACGATGAAGCGGAGTATGAAGCTCTCATCCAAGGGCTTAGGATCGCTCGTCAGAATGGTGCTCCAGAGTAACGGCTTACGTAGACTCGCAATTGATTGCAAGCCAGATTGACGGCACTTATGAGGCTCGAGAAACCACCATTGTGCATTACCTAGCGAAAGCCAAGGAAATCATTGCAGAATTTAAAGAATTCCATTTACACCAGGCCCCTCAAGTGGAGAACAAGCGGGCCAATGCTCTTACTAAGTTCGTTTCTGCTTTGGATGGGGTTTACAAGTGAACGATCACTTTTCTCAGAACCGATGAGCCCTTGATAGGAGAAGGCAATCCCCCGAAACAAGTAAGTATGATTAATCCCTCCGAGCCATGCTGGCTCGATGCGATCATCTTGTTCTTTCGGGATGGGACTTGCCGGAGCGATAAGGTGGAAGCCAGGAAAGTAAGGAACAAAGCCCCCAGATTCTCGCTGGACAGTGAAGGGAGGCTCTTCAAACGCTCGTTTCAAGGTCCACCCATGAGGTGTTTGAGACCCTCGCAAGCCAGAGAAGTATTGGAACATGTACACAGCTGAAGTTGTGGCAACCACTCAGGTGGTCGGATCCTAGCTAAAAAGATATTACGAAGTAGATTCTATTGGCCCACAATCCTACAAAATGCCATCAACTAGTCCAAGAAGTGCCCCAAGTGCCAATTCCATTCGAACGTTCCACAGCTTCCTGCAGCCCAAATGATCGCTGTCGACGTATCGTGGCATTTCGATCAATGGGGTATGGATATTGTGGGACCCCTCTCCATGGCGGTTGGACAGCGAAAATTTGCGATCATAACAGTAGATTATTTCACAAAATGGGCTGAGGGAGAAGCTGTTGCAAAGATCACCTTCCGAGCGGTCAGAGATTTCATATGGAAAAACATCATCTGCAGATACGGTGTTTCGAGGATACTCATCTTGAAAAATAGATCCCAATTCATCGCAGCAGATACTCAAAAATGGTGCTCGGAACTTGGCATCGAGCAACGCTTCACTTTCTGGGTCACCCGCAGGCCAACGCTCAAGCTGAAGTAACCAACCGAATCATACTCCAACATCTAAAAATGATACTCGAGAGTAAAAAAAGAGCATGGGCCGAAGAGCTCCAAGGTGCCCTATGGGCATACCGGACTACACCGTGAGCGGCAACGAGCGAGACTCCCTATGCTCTAACGTACGGATCCGAGGCTATGATACCTGCAGAACTCACTCAAGAGTTTGTACGCGTTGTCTACTTTGAGCCCGTTGCGAACGATAGCAACCGAGCGCTCGAATTAGATTTACTTGATGAAAAGCAAGACACCGCTTGGGCTCGCATCCACAAGTACAAGGCTACGGTCGCCTCACAATACAACAAACGCTTCAAGGAAATGACTTTCCAACTAGGGGACTTAGTCCTCAAAAAAGTTGAAGTCTCCAAGCATGTGGGTAAGTTAGACCCCAATTGGGAAGGCCCCTTCAAAGTTACACAGGTACGAGCAAACAATACCTACCTGCTTGAAACTTTATAAGGCGAGAGTCTCCCCCGACCATGGAATGCTTGCAATCTTAGAAGGTTTTACGTATAAGTATTGTATCATTCCCCTTGGGGCGCATTGTATCTTTTGATTGACAGAAATACTAGCATGAAATGTTAAGTACTTCGAGCATCTCACTTGTCTTTCACTTGATTTATATGAAAATTAAGTGGTTAACAAGCTAACTCTGTGTCGAGGAAACTCCATGTTGAAATAACATCACATAACACTCTCTGTTTAAACACTTGGCAAATCTTACGATGATTTCTGAGTTCAAGTTTTAGTGGTTTGAAGGTCCCATTGATCAATACATTCAGATATGTCTTTTACTTGGTCATTAGCTGGCCAGGGTAACCCCCACGAGGGTACATCCTCGAGCCCAACCAATCACTTCCATACTTCAACAAAAAATATTCCTAAGTCAGACTACCATACAAGCTTCAATCAACAAGGCAAGAATTAAGGATCCAAACATCAACAAGATATGAAATAAAGCTTCATCTGAATGGGAAAGTATTTCATAAAACGAAATTGACAGAAGTCTACAGAGTGGACAATAATGGTCCAGAAGCCTAAAATGTATGAAGAGTACAGGAAAGGTAGACGTGAAGCATAAGAAAGAAAAACCCTAAGAGGCAGCATCTTCATTGCGAGCATTTGAGGTAGAAGGTTCTTCGGGCTCTAGAGGAGCAATCGCCAAGGGAACTGGATTAAAGGGCCCTTTTTCATGTTCATCGAGCGTGAGGCATCCCTCTTGAGGCTGGTTGGCAGCCAAGAATTCCCCTTGAAGAGTTTGAACTAACTCCTCATACAAGGGCTCTATTTGGTTCTCAGCAGCCGACAGATCTTCAACACCAGGAATCACTTCCAAGTTCTCGTCCTTAGCCATATCCAATTCTGAATGCGTCAGAGGGAGCTAAGCCAAGCTTGATCAGTTGCCTAATTCCCTTCCAGAAGAATAACCAGGTGGTGGTAAAGCAATGCAAGTTCGCCAAAAATTCAAAGGTGTTCGAGCGCACAAATTTGGCGATTGCCTCCTTCGCGGCCGAACTTCAATGATGGCAAAGCGGCTCTGGATGTCCGCCAGCTTAGAGATTGCCTCCTGCAGCTTCTTGTCTCATTCTTAGACAGTCTTCTCCAACTCCTCTCTCTCCTTGACCCAAGCGATCCGCTCATCCTTGTGCTTCTTGCTGGCCTTCTGCCAGCTCTCCTCAGTCTTTGCGAGGCGTTGTTGAGTGTGAGTGAGCTGGAGATTCAGCACCCCATGATCCGACAGAAGTTCTTTATATTGCTTTTGAAGGGCAGTAGGGTCAGCGAATCGCAAAAGTTTTTTGTACTTCGTCTTACGCTCGGCATGAGCCCTGGCACGCCTCTTCAAGTTCTTGAGCCTCGGAAGTACCTCCTGCAAGATAAAAGAGTTCTTAGTCAAATTTCAAAATCTAAGTTAAACTAATGCAATGCTCAAGTTAAATTAAGAAGCAGGTGCACTTATGGCTATCAAAACTTGGCTCGCGTCGGCAAACACCTCTTCCGTCGACTGGTCGTTTAACATCTTATGGTCGCCCGTAAACTGGGCCAACTCCACGAGGTTAGAGCCTATCAGTTGGGCGGGCAGACCCTTCTTCAAAAAAATAGGCCCCTCCTTCGCAGACTTCTTAAAATGAGCGTCTCCCTTGCGCTCAAATTTCCAGTAAGTGTCTTCCCCGGATGAGGAAATGAAGTCGTCATCCATCTCAATGGGGCTCACTACTACCTTCTTTCCCTTTCCTTTGATGGGGGTGGAATCCCTCAATCTTCTCCTCTTCCTTGAGGGATCCCAGTGCCCCTCCAAAATCTCCTTTATAATGACCCTGGACGCAGCAGTGCGTGAGGCCTTTGCTCCTATAAGAGTGTCCTTGACCAACTTCTTTTTCTTGGGAGGCTCAACCATCACCTCTTGATGCTTGGGCGCTGGAATTCACTGGGGTTTTCGTTTGCCCCTGGCTTCCCCCATGTGAAGTGGCTTGTTGTTGGGATCCCGAGGGGGCGGCTCTCGGGGACTTAACCTCAAGAGGGAGGCCAAACTCGTTGCTGCTCTTCCAGCTATTAATACCTCGATTGCTGCATCATCAAAAGCGAACATGAGGTTCATGTGAAGAATTTCCTCTTCCAATCCTCGCCATGTGAAGTCTTCGGGGAGTTAATTATCTTCATGTGCCTTTTGGAAGAGATATAGTAAATTCCATCCTCCGGAGAAAACCTAGGGGACCGAGCGACCTGGAACAGACTGGTAAAGTTGTTTATCGACAGCTCCTGTCCAGTGGCCTTCATCAAGATCACGAAGGCGTTAATGAGCGTGATCCCATTGGGCAGCACCTACGAGGGACTCAAGTTCACATAGTTGAAGATGACCCTCACCTCCTGACGAATGGGAAACCTTAAACCCCCCAATGTTACCGAGTCCTTATAGACTGTCATCCAACCTTCGGGGGGCTATTGGCTCGATCATGTTCACCGAGAAGACACTCTGAAGTCCTTGGCCCAATAAGTGTCATCCATTATTTTGTGGACTTCATCGAGGGTCATCGTGGTTTTGATTTCGGCCAGAGTCTTATCAGTTTGGTGGGGTTTAGAGACTCTCACTTGGTTTAGGGTTTCCTTCCCCTTTCTCCTTTTTTTCGGAGGCTCATCCTCCGCCGAGCGTCCAGAGGTGCCCACTTCCTCCAAATTTAATGCCATGGTAACCTTGTGGTCTTGGGGCCTCACAGGAAAGACTCTATCCCCCTGCTTCATCATCAAGAGAGAGTTGTTCATCTATTGAAAAAGGACATTCAGTCCGTCGGGTTTCTCCTCACTCATTCCCCTGACCGCGGCATTCAACTCCTAGTCGTCGCCTTCTTTATTAACATTGGCAACTAGGATAGCCATAGGAATCTCCTCTCCCCCCTCTGCCAAATCCATGGGGATGACTCGTGGTACGGTATCTTGCACGGGGGAATTAAGAGGAGACATCTCCTCTATCTCTTGTGCCATCTCGCTCACTATGGAATCGTTAGGGGAATTTATGTTTGCCATTGAAGTCTGGGTATTTGAAATTGGAGTTTGAAGACGAAAGGTTGAAGTTTGGGAACCTAGGATTCAGTACTATGAACTAATCTCAAGGATATCTCCTAACCTAAATCTAGAGTTAGTAGTGGAATTTAGAAATTATGATGAATTACCTTAAGAGTGGAACTGCTGAAGTTCACCGGAAAGTGTAGAATTTTGTAGAGAATATGTTATGCTTGGCCAACCCTCGATTCCAACTTCTCCAGAGAGACCATCCAAGCCTGGGGGCTCACCCTCGAAAGTGCTGACCCTCGAGCCTTGGATGTTCGCCAATTCGATCCTTTCTCTTACTCGTCAGGAAAGAGATCTTATCCCCGAGCATTCGTATGCTCGGAGGCAGACGCAATGAGCGCTTCATCGCTCAAATGAATAATTCCCTAACTGCCACTGACACACAGTTGTACATAACCGTCTTAAGGGTAGGCCTGACACACGTAGGTCATTTTCATGCCCTCACACCTCACCACGTGTCTAAGGCAACGCTTTTTCATGACCACATGGGTAATATTACTAAAAGCCCCACATCCTCAACCTATAAATAGAGGAATACTCACATTCCTTAAGTGATTCCAGCACATCACAACTTTTCTTCAAGAAACACACACTGAACTGGAAAGTCCCCATTGCTGCACCCTTTCAAGCTTCCACTGCTTCACTTTCTCCATCTCTTCGGGTGTTACCCTAGCTAGTAGAATCCACGCTCTATTGGAAACCCAGTTTCTGAGGCTCATCACACGCCTATGATGGTCTTCCCTTCACACAAATATATTATGCTTGGTGTTTGATTCATCTTAATCAATTCCAACATCATCACATTTAACTAATAATTATTTATTGGTTAATACACAATTTTTAAACTTTTTAAGACTTTCATTATTTAACAATTAAACCAATTAACTTATTAATCTAGTAAATTTAGGTAATGTTCAATCACTAGTATTTTATTTATATTGTGTGGTAAATTGATCTAAAAAGAAACATTCGAATATATTTCTCTTAATTATGTATTCCAATAAATTATAATAAAATTTTGACATCAATAAAGGGGATTGATTTTGCAAATAAGGAATATAATATATTAAAAGTAGATTATTTGTTTTTCTAAATATTATAAAGATTTTGTAAACTTATCTAAATCATGTACACAATTTACATAAGTAATCACTATAATTTTGACTTGAATTTAAACCTTCCAAAATAAACGAGATTTTTTTTTTGACAACCAGACGCCCCACAACGGGCAGGAACTAACTGAAATCAGCAACAAGCAAATCCAAAATAAACGAAGAAAAATCAATGCAAGCCGAAGCTGCGTTTCTAGCTAATTTGTGACCCACACGATTGGCATCACAACGAACAATGGAGAACATCATCTCTTCAAATCCCGAACAGATTGTCCGAGCCTCCGCAATGATATTCCCAACAATCGAGAGGTCTTTTTCGTCACTTTGAAGCTGACTTATGATATTAGCATTATCCCTCGCTATAACCACTTTCCGCCATCCAAAATCCTGGGCCCATCGTAACTGCAGAAAGAGAGCCGAAAGCTTCAGCCACATACGGATCAACCATATTACTTCTACGATCCGTCTCCCACCCTATGCACTCATCGTCGCCATTTCTTGCCACCATGCCAATACCCAGAGCACCCTCATTAGCAAAAATGGCCCCGTCAAAATTTATTTTTACCCACCCAAAGTCAGGTTTACTCCACACATGACTTACCGAGGGTCTCCAAGCAGCTGCAATACCATCTTCTAGAGATGGAACTCGTGCAGCGAAAGAAACTGCAGAATTTGCCACAACATGAGGATCCTCATAGGTCCCCACCGCCTTCCTCACGTTCCTCGCCTGCCAAACGCACCATAAAACTGTAACCATCCGCCTACACAACTCCTTTGGCATTTCAGTTACAGCACCCGACAAGCCCCCACAAAAATCATCAATCAGCCATTGGACCACCCTCCAAGGAATCTGGATAAAGCTCATATTTGGCGAGTGTATGGGCACAAAAATAATGCATGAATCAGGTCCTCCGACAAATTCCCACAGTGGATGCAGCTTGCATCACTCCCACAATGTCTCCGAGTTAATACACTTCCCGTAGGCAGAATATTATGCCCACAGCGCCAAAGAAACAAGCGTATTCTCGGGATAACATCTATGCTCCACAATTTCTTCCAAATTGGATGAGTTGCAGAACTCAACGGAGACCCCATACCATGCTCCGTGATCCGCACCGCAAGGTGATATGCATTCTTAAGCGAGAACCGCCTATTGGAATTGAAATGCCATATGAGAAAGTCCGGCCTACCCATCGATCCCAAATGAATACTTAGAATTGTGCTTGCATCATCCTCATGAAAAGCATTGTGTACCAGAACCTCATCCCACTCAGCAACATTCGGTTTAAAAAGATCTCTAACCCACTTCGGTTGAATACAAGCCCCTACTTTGAATTGGGGTCTAAACTCCGGGGCAACCGGCAACCATCTATCACGCCAAACATGTATTGTGTCCATATTACCAATCCGCCAACGGGAGCAAGCCGCTAGGAGATATCTAGCCACATGAAGGCTCCTCCATGTGTACGACGGCGCCCTGCCGAGATCCGCATCCCACGGCTGGGTGTTTGGAAAATACCGAGCTTTCATAATTCTACTAACTAAACTATCCGAAAATTTAACTAGTCGCCAAAGTTTCTTTGAAAGCATGGCTAAGTTAAACAATTTTATATCTCTAAAGCCCATACCTCCATGGAACTTACTAATGCACATTTTCCTCCAAGCAATCCAATGTATCCGGCTCTTTTCTTTGTCATTCCACCAAAAGTTAGCAATAGCCGAGTCTATTTCCTTGATTAAGCAATTGGGAAGTAAGAAATAATTCAGTGTAAAAGACAGGATTGCCTGTAGCACGGCTTTAATGAGTATTTCCTTTCCCTCTTTTGACAGGAATTTCTCCGAAAAACCCCTGATGCGTTTCTTTATCCTCTCTATTATCCCCGAAAAACCCGACTTCTGGGACCTCCCTATAGACGAAGGGAGTCCGAGATAGAGCTCCAAGTCCATGACAACTCGGACTCCTAGGACCCCCACTAGCTCAGTACCGAACCCCTCTTGCACATTAGGGCTAAAGATGATCGAGGATTTAGCCCCATTAATCACTTGTCCCGAAACTTTGGCATAAACTTCCAGCACCGACTTGATCGACTCCATAGCCAAGACATTCTCCTTCCCACAGATTAAAGTATCGTCTGCAAACAGGAGGTGGGACACCCTCGGAGCTTCTCTACAAACCGCAATCCCCACCAGATTTTATTTATCTTCTTGTTCCTACAGAAGAAGAGACAGAACCTCTGCGCAGAAAAGAAAGAGATAAGGGGAGAAAGGATCGCCTTGACGACGCCCTCTCTCCGGGACCAGCGAACCAAATTCCAACCAATCCAACAAAAACGAAAAGGAGACAGAAGAAATGTACATCACACGCTCAATGAAAATATTAGGGAAACCTAATCTTGTCATGACTCGTTCGATGAATGTAACGCCCCGATCTTTCGGTGGCTTAGGTTTTATTTATGGTGTTATTAATTGCGAGTTTTAAATTCCTTAATTACGTAATT